>JASDQU010409917.1:0-10517 GCA_032191745.1 Picea mariana | reverse complement strand
TGCACACCTATGCACTGTATTCGAATCTATGCTAATTCCTCCTGAGCTTACTTTGTTCCTATTTTGCCATCGATGCACACTCTGATCCTGCCATCAATGACAATCTCACTTTGCCTGTTAAACCTGCCAACAATCCTCTGCACTATCTCTTCTGAACTTATCGAGCTTGCTCTGCAGCGTCTTCCTAAAATACTTTTGATGCCCATCTATTACATTCTTCCTGTACTCATGCCATCTTCACTATTGTACTTTCCATCAATGACAAGTATACGATGCATGTTAAACATTTTCTAACACTCTTATGCTACCATATGTGATTATACATGCACCCCTCTGCATTACCCTGCTATTCGAGTCTCTATGTCACTTTATGATGTGTAACTATTAGGGTTTCCTCTCCACTCACACAGCCAAATAGGCAGGAAATTCACTATCTTACTCGCATGTAAGGCAAGTTTTCCATAAGAACCAAGTGTTTCATCTCAAATTGTTCTCATCCATCAGAAGTTCGAAGAAGGATTCACAAGCCTATTGGTTACCCAATCTCCGGTGTAACTCATTAACTGGATTTCAAATATGATTATACAATTGGAAACCCATTTCAAATCGGCTCTTGGCACACTGCTGTTCAAATTCATTTACTTGACTAACTATTGAAACGATGTCGGTTTTCTCATCCATGTCGAGGGTTTCCATTGAGAAGATTGGCATCTGACAATGCTCACAATGACTAACAAGAAAAACCACGAACAAGTTATCTGCCATTTCCAGAGTTCAATCATTGGTGTGTTAAAGGTGTGTGCACAAAGCATTTTGATATCTCACAACCAATTAACATTCGAAAAAGGGTTACTAGAGATCTGGTATTGTGTTTCTTCTCAACTGGTTACCTAATAGCCAACTTCCATGTTTCCGGCATCAAGCAGGCTCCATCATTATATAGCAGGCTCCATCATCATTATATAATGCTTCATGTCATTTATTTCTCTCTTGGATAAATTGGATACACAAGAGGTTTAAGGTTATTCAAAGGATTTGCATCACTCTCACCTTGTCCCTGACAGGGGAATGAAATCAATGATTGACAATCAAGCTTTAAGTTTTGAATTCCTCTCAATTGAGTAGTAACAAGCGAGTGAGATTGGTTTGTGGTTTCCCTTAAACCACCACTTAGTAGAAGACTTACAGCTTCTACTAGACAACGGTTTGTGGTTTCCCTTAAAACTCTACTTGGTAGAAGACTTTTGACTTCTTCTACATCATAGTTTATGGTCATATTTAAACTAGCATTGAGAGAAATTCCAATTAGTAGAACACACCAGCTTCTAGATAACTTAGGAAATGTTCTAGGAACCATTGAGCCTAGAGCACATTTCCAAAGTTTGTGGTCATCCTTAAACCACCAAATGAGTTTTTGGTCATCCTTAAACCACTAGATTAGTTTTTGGTATTCCTTAAACCACCACCATCATTCGGTTTATGGTCATCCCAAAACCACCATATTTAGAGAGCACATTCAGCCATCAATAGCTACACACTTCCAAATTTCAACTGCCCACTTTCAGATATCAACTCTCACCTTCAACTCATATACACCCCTTCGAATTGAGGGGGGCGGGATGTTGGAAACGTAATCCATTAAGGGTTACTCGAAGGAGGAATATGAAAGGTCACTAGCTATGAATCATCATTAGGATTCCAAGAGACCTTAGGCGATGATTCCAAAGGTCAAATCATTGTGTATATATATATATATATATATATATATATATATATTTGTATCATATTGATTAATAAATGTACTTCATGCCTTATCTATTCTCGTGTTTCTAATAGTGGTTCCGTTGTCAAGATACTATTGTTAACCCATGGTCGACGGACTTACAGAACTCGTAGAATGGAGTGTGAGTATTTATGGTATTTCTGCAATGTGGGATAGCGGGGTGGCACATGGCCCCACTGCCTGCATATTTCACACCATTTGGATTTTCTAGATGGAAATGGACTTAGTGCACATGTTGCCACATAATTTGGAAGGACAGGGCACTCGTCTCAGCGATACCCCTTGAAAAGGCATGTAGTACACCATACATGCTCATGCACAACTTTAGTATTGGCCATATCTTGCATCTATGGTGTTAGGTTGGCCAGTTGCGACTCAACCTGTGCCAACCTGGCTAATGTCTCTACACCTCCAAGTGTAGCTTCCAAATGCATCATGCTCTCGACTGCCTCTGCATAATTTTTCACCCTTTGTTGGGTGAGAGGGACTCATATATGGGGGACTAACCCCACAATGAACCATTCATTGTGTTGCACATCTTGGATTTGGAATTTTATCCTATCCAACAAGATTTTAAGCCATTGTTCATAGTCCCAGACAATTTCTCCTTCCTTCTGTTTGATCTCCTTGATTTCAATCATGCATTGGGATTCTAACTTAGGATTTTGAAACTCTCTAAGTAGATCCTGCTTAATATTGGCTAGGGACCTTGCATGTCTTGTTAGAATAATAGCCTTGTATTTCATGTACCACATCAGGGCTCTATCCTTGAATGTGGGCTTGAGTTGCATGATCTTAGTCGCATCATTTGTAACTCTCTTTACAGACCAAATTGCTTCACAGGTGAACCATTGTTTCTCTGCATAATCCTTACCTGTTCCATGGAACACGAGCAACCTCTGTCTACTATCTTGATTCTCTATTCAAATTGGAGCTAGTTCCTCTTTTATGACTGCTATTGGCTGGACCTTTCCACACCATTATTGCTAGGGGTAAAGTATCATTAAATTTTCCTTCTTCTTCAGTTATCTCGTCACTTCTCTCTTCTTCTTCTCTTTATTTGACTCCAATATCTTCACTTTTTACTGTGTTTTCTTTTGGATTAAAAATGCACAAGGGGGGTAGTAGAAAGGGGGGGTAACTCCATCTTCTTCTGAAACTTCTTGTGAGGTGACCCAGAGAGCTATCTACTTGCAACCACGCAAGACCATCCACTACTGTCAAATCATCTCCCCCACCACTAGGGGATCCTCCATATTCCTCTTTTCCTAGCACACCAACATCTTGACCCTTCCTTGCTATCCTAGTTGCACACCACAAATGCACGCTCTGTCTTTCGGGCCAAAAACTGCACTACAAATCTACACATTGTCTCTCGATCTGATTTGCACACTGCCACTTTGTACGCAATCGAATTCTCCAAATAGCACACTACCAATTCATTCATCATTATCTCTTTTTACGAGCGCACCACTACTATGCGCTTCATATTTTTCTAATGTTGTGGCATTCCAAAACAACTTAGAGGTGCATACTTCATCACTTAGCTATGTACTAGTATCACTACTAGTATCCCTACTGGACACCATATCCTCTATGCCATGCCTCTTTGTTGTTTATATTATGGTAGCCTCGGGAGGTATAAACCTCTATTGTGACCTATGACGAGATTATAATATTTCGAAAGGAAGCAAAAAAGTAAAGGAAACCCTAGATGATATGTCGGCTGCAGAAATATAATTAATATGAATTAATTAATACCCAGAAGAAGAAGTCGACCCAGGAAAGTCTGCTAGATTATTATAAATACAGGGCGCCAGTTCTCATTATTCACATTCTCAGAATTGCAGAGAGCCAGTTGTGCACACTGCAGTTTGGCATCTTTGTGCACAAGTTTCTGGGAAAGGTGTTGCACCGGTTTTTGGGTGGGACTATTTGATCATCTTTGGCTACTTTTCTTTCTTGGTGCATTAGCCTTGCTTGGCTATTGATTGCTACCAGTATTCTTCTCTGTCAAGGTCAAGGTGCTCGGAGGGTGGCTTCGGCCTATGGTTGGGTGACAAGGGTATTGTCAATGGAAAAATGAGCACAATTCTTCATATTCTAATAGGTTATGGGCCCACACCTCCTTCATTCGGTCTAAACGCTGGAAGGAAGCATAGCCACTAGGATATTGAGCTCGCTAAGGAACTGCTACTAGGGTTACTATCAGGAGCAGTTTCTAAGACACTGTCGCCAGGGTTACTAGCAGAAGCAGCTGCAAAAACCCTAATCTGAGATTCGGCACCTTGTGATGGAGCATCTCTCTCAAAAGGAATATATTCAGATGTGCCCTAACTCAGCACACCTTTTGCCTCTCTCAAAAGATAGAAATGACGAAGTTGAATTTTTGGATCAAGGCATGACCAGTTACCAGTCAACCGAAGACATGAGTGAAACGATCAGTCTTTTACATTACTCAGAACTCACTTGAATAATTGAAGATGACATGTGGATAATCCACAATGAAGCTTCTAGGCACATGACGGGAGATCAAGCCAGAATATCAAATCTTAATGAGAAGAAGACATTGTACAAGGTAGAGCTTGGAGACAAAAGCACTTACCCCGTCGAAGGATTTGGACAAGCCTCCGTCAAGTTGAAATCAGGTAACCATGTTCACTTAAGCAATGTTTTATATGTACCTGGTTTAGAAAATATTCTTGTATCAATATCATGCCTAGAAGACAAAGGAAACAAAATAGCCTTCGTGGATGGAAAGGTGTTATCATGGCATAAAGACTCCAACATAGAGAGTGCTAGGGTTATTGGAAGTCGTAAATGAAATCTGTACAGACTACTAGAACAAAATGAAGAATCTCTTGTTCATGGTGAAGTCAATCCCAATGAACTTTGGCATAGAAGGTATGCTCAGACTAATTATCAAGAATTACCTATTCTCAGAAAGATGGTTGAAGGAATAACAGAATTACAATCTACACATGAAGGAATCTACAAGGGATGTGCCCTTGGGAAGAATATCAAGAAACCATTCCCAAGTAGCAATAACAAATCTAAGGAGATTCTAGATCTGATACACTCAGATGTTTGTGGTCTGATGCCAGTAAAATCTCTAGGAGGATCTTCTTACTATGTAATCTTCATAGATGACTATTCAAGAAAAGCTTGGTTATACCTACTAAAGACAAAAGATGAAGTATTCAACAAGTTTCAAGAGTTCAAAGAAGAAATCAAAAACCTCACGAATAAGAAGATCAAGATGCTAAGAACAGATAATGGTAGAGAATACACATCAAATGAATTCGTTACATTCTGCAAATCGGCAGGGATTAGGAGGGATTTGACTGTTCCTCATAATCCTTAAAAAAATGGTGTAGCAAAAAGAAAGAACAGATCTATTGAAGAAACCATAAAAACCTTACTGAACGATCAAGGTCTATCCATGTTCTTATGGGGAGAAGCAGCAATGACGACAATATATGTGAAGAACAGAAGTCCTCATCGTATATTGAAGGACATGAAACCAGAAGAAGACTTCTCAAGTAAGAAACCTAATGTGGAAAACCTAAGAATATCTGGATGTCATGTTTACTCTCACATTCCTAAGGACAAAAGAAATAAACTAAAATCCTTGGGAAAGAAGGGCATATTTGTGGGATATAGTGATTCATCCAAGACTTATAGAATCCATATTCCAAAAAAACATAAGATCGAAGTCAGCAGAGACGTGACCTTCAAAAAAAATATGGCCTTCAAGAAATCCATAGAAGAAACGATAGAAGAAGAAGAGATTGAAGAACCTAATGAAGAAAACACAGAAAATGAAAATGACGAAAAGGAACAACCTTATCATCCTATGGATCCATGTGAAAACATTGATTTAGATATTGTACCTAAGACCAAGAAATGACTATCTTGGCTTGAAGCTACATTACAAGACCCAGAAAGACTCAAGCTTCCAGAAGGAACATTCAAGAAGAGTAAAAGACTGAAAAGATTCTCAAGTTATGCAGCATACTTGACAAAGCTTCTAGATGAAGAACCTACCACATTTGAAGAAGCAGTTCAAAAGGGAAAATGGAAAGAAGATATGATGGAAGAGCATCAATCCATTATGAAAAATGAGGTATGGGAAATCGTACCCAGACCTAAAGAAAAATCAGTGGTAACTTCAAAATGGGTATACAAGATCAAACATGCAGCAAACAGAAGCATGAATAAATACAAGGCAAGATTCATAGCCAGAGGTTTCTCCTAGAAGGAGGGAGAAGTTTATGAAGAAACCTTTTCTCCGGTGGCTAGATATACTTCCATCAGAGCTATCATATCTCTTGCCACTTCCATGGGATGGAACTTACATCAGATGGATGTAAAGACAACTTTCCTCAATGGAGAAATTGAAGAAGAAGTATATATTGAAGAACCTCAAGGGTTTGAGGTACATTCCAGAGACACTCACGTTTGCATATTGAAGAAATCTCTATATGGACTCAAGCAAGCTCCAAGGGCTTGGTATGCTAGAATGGACAACTATCTAATGAGACTTCGTTTCTCCAAGAGTCATGTAGATACAAACATTTATTACAAAGTCGTGGACAATGCACCTGTGATTATACTATTATATGTTGACAATCTATTCATAACAGGTGAAGAGTCTCTCATTATCCAGTGCAAGAAAGAATTAGCCTCTGAATTTGATATGAAATATCTAGGTCTCATGCATTATTACTTGGGACTAGAAGTATGGCAGAAGCGTGGTGACGTATTTCTTGGACAAGGAAAGTACTCAATAAAGATCCTTCAGAAGTTTGGAATGATGGATTGCAAGTCCATGGACACTCCTATGAATGCAAATATAAGAAAAATAAAAGTTCCAAATTTTGATCCAGTAGATCCATCTCTATATCGACAACTAATTGGGTCATTGATGTATTTGGTAAATACTCGACCAAACATTTGCTTTGCTTTGTGGTTAACATGAGGAATGGTTTGTTTTCGAGGTTGATAGAGGACAATCTTTTCCTCTTGTGGTTAACAGAGGAAATGGTCTGGACAATCATTCCTTAGGGTTTATAAATTCTCTCCAAGGTGCACTTTGATTAGTGTAGGAGGAATGGCCTAGGGTGGGGAATGGTCCAGGCTCAACAATCAGGGACAGGCATTCCCTAGGGTTGATACATTCTCTCCATGGTGCACTTTGATTAGTGTAGGAAGAATGGCCCAGGGTGGGGAATGGTCCAAGTTCAGAAGAGAGGACAGTTATTCTTCCTTGCTTGAGAAGAATAGTCCAGATATCTCATTGTTCTACTCTGAGGGAAGATATTCTTTCAGATCTCATAGATGTGAGTGAAAGATTGGCCCAGATGATTCAGTTTATTTTATAACAATATTTTGTGTGCAGGTTGACATCAGATGATTTTTATGGAGATTGCCTATCTCTAGACAGTAGAGATATGCTACTATGGTGGATATGTTCCACTATTTGTGACTGTGTGTCATGGTTTGAGTAGTTGTGTACTATCGTGGATAGACATAGTTGTGTTCTATCAATTGATATTGTACCAGTTGTCATGGAGATTATCCAGTTGGATAATTATGACGGTGCTCGTGATGCTACTAGTCAAATGGTATGTGTGTGCTTAAGACCATACCTCCCTAACTAGGAGGGAGTGTTGATATTATGGTAGCTTCAGGAGGTATGAACCTCTATTGTGACCTATGATGAGATTAGAATATTCCAGAAGGAAGCAAATAAGTAAAGGAAACCCTAGACGAGATGTTGGCTACAGAAATATAATTAATATGAATTAATTAATGCCCAAAAGGAGAAGTCGGCCCAGGGAAGTCTGTCAGATTACTATAAATACAGGGTGCCAGTTCTCATTATTCACATTCTCAGAATTACAAAGAGCCATTTGTGTGCACTGCATTTTGGCATCTTTGTGCGCAAGTTTCTAGGAAAGGTGTTGCACCAGTTTCTGGGTAGAACTATCTGATCAGC
Source organism: Picea mariana (assembly GCA_032191745.1). Taxonomy (NCBI): domain Eukaryota; kingdom Viridiplantae; phylum Streptophyta; class Pinopsida; order Pinales; family Pinaceae; genus Picea; species Picea mariana. The sequence continues at coordinate 2,733 of JASDQU010409917.1, read as the reverse complement.
TTTGGTTACTTTTCTTCTTTGGTGCATTAGCCTTGCTTGGCTATTGATTGCTACCAGTATTCTTCTATGTCAAGGTCAAGGTGCTCGGAGGGTGGCTTCAGCCTATGGTTGGGTGACAAGGGTATTGTCAATGGTAAAACAAGCACAATTCTTCATATTCTAACATTTGTGGGCCTATCCTCATTTGTGCTCCACTCTGGCACAACATCCACTCCTGCACTACCACTTGCTGCAATTTTTTTTCTCTTCATCTTTGACTCGATCCCTTCTTGTGTGATTCTGGCTAATTCTTTTCCACCTTTATCTTCCACTCTTCTTGTGTACCTCTCAAATATTTTTCTCCTCTGCTCTTCTGGGTCCATTCCACACCTCACCTCATTTCAACGACTTCTTGGATCCTCCTCAATGTATTCATCTTCTATCTCCTTTTCTCCCACCTTTTCCAAATCCCCCCCCTCGGTGTTAGGGGGTTTACTCGGTCATTTTATTGGGCTCCATGTGCATTATTCTTCTCTCCACAAAAAACATCTTGATCCAAAGTGAAATCCTTCGAGCATCTGCTTCCTTGGACCTTCTTCAAACTTTCTTTCTTCCTCGCTAACAGAATCGTTATATTCTACAGAAAACTCAATAACTTATCCTTCCTTCACTCAAGCGAACCAAAAATCAATAGCTTGAGTCCACTTGTTATCAAACACCTTCAAGCTATCAAGCATGGCTTGATCCCAAAATATCGGTTCCAATGGCAATGCAGCTGAATTGATAGCAGTTTTCCTCTTTATCCATTCATGCAACAAACAAGGAAATTATGTGAAGAATATATCATGCATATATAAGTAAAGATATATGCCTTTCCATTCCTTTGCATTCACCCTCAATCCTTACATCTCTCGTGGGGAAAAATCATCTTCTTTTGCTTCCATCTAGTCTTGAATATCCTCCTTATAAGGATGCCAACTCATTTTTTTCCTTCATCGATCTCAACAAGACTTCAGGACCCGACAACGAAACCATTTGTTGGGCGTTTTCAATCCACACTTGCATGCATCCCGTCCTTTTTAATGTTGGGGAATTTTAGACCCAAGGTTCATCTAGAGATGCCCAAAAAAAACCCCCAAAGCATTAGCATATCAATCCTCGGCCAAGGCCGAGGAAGGTCTCACCTAATATGAAGAGAGGATCACAGAGACCATAAGGTCTTGTGACAGGGATGAATATTTAAACACGTGAATAGTCACTACAATTGGCATCCATGTAACTCATGTCTGATAAACTATTAGGACTAAGAGTTAAAACAATACACAGACAAAATCAACTCATACATAATAGACACATAATGGATCAGAAATTCCATCTCTTTATTACTGGAAACATTTCATCACATCAGAGATATACAATGTGCATGATAGATACATATGACAACCATATAAATTCATATCTTTGTTATTTAAAACCTCAGAGTTACAACATTCTGCATCATGCACCTTGAATCAAAACTTAAACATATCATAAACACATGATTATATTCAAAGCATTGCAATATTACAATAGGCTCAGAGTGAGCTCAATACTGGAGACTCAATCAACTTGCTAAAACCACTAACTAGATAGCTCTATTTATGATGTTATAGCTTCCTTTTATAGCTTTCTCTACTGGGGGAGTGCTATCTCTTTCTTCTCTACTCCACTTATTTGTCATATCAAGCTACCTCGCACACCTCTGGTGTCTTCCAGCATTCTAGGTAGACTTTCTACATAAAGGGTAATATTAACTATCTGGCCATCTCATTCTCTAGCCATCCCATGTCTTTGTATGTTGTTGATAGTAATCATTCGGGGAGTTTTCCCGATCATTCCTTTCTTGCTTCTAGCAGGCATCTTCTTGTTTTCTGGTGCAATGGAAAAAAATGTGATTCGGTGCGCACTCTATGGCATTCCTTACAAATTTCCTTAGGCACACACAAAACCATGGAATGAGTGCGCACAACTTCATTTTTGCACGCGTGCAAAACTGAACCCGAAACTTTGAGTGCCAACAAAATTTGGCATCATTGTGGTACACATAACCTTTGGAAAATTGTTTGCAGTTTTTGAAGCTTATTCTTAGCATTCAGATTTGAGGTAAAGACCCTAGAATTCTTTGACATAGTGTTACACGTCAAAATTGCTCAGATGGATAAGTGTCGCATTGTCCCTCTCAATTGTCGTAAGTGTTGCATCTTCCCTGCAACTTTCGCAAGTGTCGCAAGTTGGTCACTAGTGTTGCAAAAGATGTTCAAACATACTGCCATGATAATGACACTAAGGAGGCACTTATAACATCTCACATGACTGATTTGAAGGAGGAGAACTGGTTTACTGAAGTCAAACAACTCTTGACGCCTGAAAGGAGCCCTGAAACAAAGGTTTTGAGGGGGAGCGCTCCCCTACTTCAGCTCCAGAAGCACTGGCGCTCCCCTATAATGCTTCAGGGAGCATTATAATGCTCCCCAGCCCCTTTGAAGGAGCACTGCTCATATTGAGAGCGTTGTCGCTTCCCTAAGGCTTATCAGAGAGCACTAAAGTGCTCTGATGCCCCTTCTAAGGGAGCGCTTCCTAATTTGAGGCAGTAGTTGGCCCGTTGAGGAGAATAAGGGGAGGATCTTTCGAGATTAGGAGGTAGTTGTGCTCAAATTATTGGTTTCATCAAGAGATCCCTGATCTAAGGAGAAGGTTCCCAACTTGTTCTAAAGA
>JASDQU010409916.1:0-10517 GCA_032191745.1 Picea mariana | reverse complement strand
AAAACTAATGTTTAAAGGTTTGTGGAAGAATGTTTGGTTTGCCAACAAAATAACGTGGAAACAATTAACACCCCATGTATTTTACAACCATTAGCCATCCCAAGTCAGCGTTGGGAGGAGGTTTCCATGGATTTCATCACAAGGTTACCGAAGTCTGAAGGAAAGAGTGTCATCATGGTGATTGTTGATAAAATTACCAAGTACGCAAAATTTTGTGCACTCTCTCATCCCTTCAAAGCCAATACAATTGCCACTGCATTCATGGAGATAGTTCAAAATCTACATGGAAGCCCAAAGATTATTGTAAGTGATAGAGTTCCCATCTTCACTGGACATTTTTGGACATAATTATTCTCTTGTTTGGGTACTCAATTGACTCATAGCTCATCCTATCATCCTCAATCTGGTGGACAAACCAAGATAGTGAAAAAATTCTTGGAAGGATACCTTTGTTGCTTTGTCTCTCATAAAAAAACACAATGGTTCAAATGGTTACCCTTGGAAGAATCATGGTATAACACTTCCTTTCATACTGCAACAAAAATGACACCATTTATGGCACTCTATGGGTACCACCCTCCTTCCATCACTTCTTCTCTAAAATAAAAATATAAGTTTCAAGTAGTGGAAGATCACATCAAGCATCAACAACAATTTCTCAAAATCTTAAAGGACAACCTGACCATGGAACATAATCGCATGAAACAACAAACAAATCAACATCGTAGTGAAAGAAGTTTTGAAGTAGGGGATTGGGTGTTTTTAAGACTACAACTATACAAACAGATGTCCCTCAAGAAGGCCAAGAAGGATAATAAATTATCACCAAAGTCCTATGGCCCTCATAAGGTGTTGCAAAATATTGGTACTGTGGCATACAAATTGCATTTGCCTGCATCTTCACGAATACACCTCGTTTTCCATGTTTCATGATTAAAGAAGGTTATAGGTGACAATATCCCAGTTCAAACTATATTTCTAGAACTTGACGACGAAGGAAAAATCATATTAGAGCCTGAAGCCATCACTGACATAAGTATTCACCAGCTGAAGAATAGATCCATTTCAGCGTATCTCATCAAATGGAGGAAACTATCAGTTAAAGATTCCACTTGGGAAGATGAGTCTTTTATACAGAAGAATCCATAGTTACTCAAGTGTTGCAGACAACACTTCTCTCAAGGGGAGGGGCATGTTAAGCCCTAAATAGTGGCACACTACCCCTTAATTGGGGCATATTACATTAGTTATGTTATTTTATTTATGTCAGATTAGGTCCATTAGTTGTAATTATATTTCCTAGTCTCCTATATATACCAAGGAGACATTTTAATTTGGAATCATCTTGTATTTTTATATGTATGTGGTGTATAAGGAGGTTTCCCCCTCGAAGAGGCTTATTATCTGAATTTCTCTCTTTTTCAAGACATTGAGTACTTATTCTAAGGTTTTTCTATGTTATATTGGCATTTGGTTTTTAGCAAATCCCCATAGAATTTATTCAATTCCTTCATGGTTTATTTCCATGTCTACTTTCTAAACTCTCTCTCGAATAATTTTATCTTAATCTGGATCTCCTCCAATGATCTGAACCCAAATCTTTAAAAACCACTATTTTGCAATTTCTAACAAATCCAAGCAGAAATGGGCAATGTCCCTCTCTATAAATTTTGTATATCTCCTATATGTGGACAAAAACCAGAAGTTTCATCTCAATCTAACTTAAATTTCTCTAGTTATGGCCAAAATAATAAAATGGCTCCACACTTGGTTTTTATTTTTTTAATTGATGGATAGTCTTTCCTACATGGCAATCTGCACTATTGGTCTCAAATCGAAATAAATCTCACCCATTGATATTCCTAAACTAAATAAAATATTAACTTGATTGCTTGTCATTAGCCCTTTTCCTTGATAATCGATCAGTACACATCTCTAATCAACTGACCCGACCTTCCGCCATCAGTAGTCAATGATTCTCATTGGCATATGAAACTCCTTTATAATTCAACTAACCTAACCATAGTCCCATCGACCATCATCTCATTGAGCATTGGTTGTTCCTATTGACCGACGAAAACACTTCTCCAATTTAGCTTACCCGACCATCGACCGTCGATCATTTTTTTTGCTGACGTGGCATGATATGTCATCCTATAGTATCAACCTAGAAGACATGGAAACTATTGGCATGGTTTACCACATGGATGTCGATGTGGCATGACATGTTATCCTCCTCTTTTATTTATCATCCATCATCCATTTCTCTTGGATTACTCAAACACCTCGTTGAATTGACTAACACTCGAACATCGATCGATTGACATGTCAACGATTTCTCTTGCTTGTTCAAAACATTTCTTTGAATCTCCTGACACCCGACCATCAGTTCATTGACCCATTGGAAATTTCTCTTTCTTGATCGAAACATTTTTCTGAATCAGCTGACACCCGACCATCAGTCCATCAGCTCGTCGGTGATTTCCATTGTTCGATTGAAACAATTTTCCAAATAATCCAACACTTGATCATCAGTTGCCAGCTATCGATGATTCCCTTTGGAAGAATAAAACACTTTTTAAATCAGTTGACCTGACCATGAACTATTGGTATAATCTCTTGGCCAACTCCAACACTTATAATTTTTTTAACCAAATTCATCGATGAATCTAGACCATCAATCTATTATTCAAACTGATCTCATCCATCAATTTGACCCATTTTCCAAACCCCCCAAAATGAATCTCATCCATCGATTCTCTCATGCTTTCCAACGTTGAAAAAAAATGTTGGTCCTTGATCTAGTAACCTTACTAACTATGAAAAAAATACAATTTTTAAATTTGTCAAAATAAATCATGGGTTGTTGATCTTGATATCAAGCATGATATCGATTGTCGATTCACTAAAATTTTCCCTACACTATAGCGACCATTAAAATATGAATTTTGTGACCTTCTTTTATGCACCTGGCTATGTTATTTTGAGTAGAGATAGGAAATATCACATCAATTATCAACAGAAAAAACAAAATATAGAGAAGAGCACACCAAAAATGATACCTTTTATAGAAAGGGAGCAATGTTCACTTGCCTCTTCAAGGGGGAAACCTCCAACAGAGTAGTTCTCTATTACAATAATTCTCAAGACATCATTTCTAATACCTCCTACTCTTATTTATACTAATTCTATCTTCTAGAGAAAATTCTAGAGGAAGATCTTTTTATAAGTGAAAACTTCTATTAGGTATTCTTACATTGACTTGTTCTCAATTATTTAATAGGAATTATTAATTAATGTCGAAATTTATTACATGGAAAATATATCATGCTAACTAAATACCAAATAAGATGGGTTAGGATTGGATCCTAACATGCTCCCCCCCTTCAAAATAATCCTTGTCCTCAAGGTTGAAGAAGCATAAACTATTGCAATATGTTAGCTAGTTCACAAGTCGCATCCTCTGGAGACATGTGCTTCCACTTGATCAACACTTCTTTGATAGTTCTACCATGCAAGTGAAGCTTGCGCACATTGAGGACTGATTCTGGTTGGATCGAGACAAAACATTCTTCATCTAAGTTAGGAAGGATGGTTTGAACCCAACAATTATGACCCACTGCTTTCTTCAAATAAGAAACATGGAATGCAATATGTATTTTGGAGGTAGATGGAAGTGCTAGTTTATAGGAAATTTGACCAACACATTTAATTATGTGATGGGGGACATAAAATGTGGGTTCCAAGTTGTGGTGGACTTGTGCTTTGATTTATTTTTGTTTTTAAGGTTGGAGTCGAAGAAACACCTAATCACCTTCTTGGAAAACCCTTTCGGAATGGTGTTGGTAAGCATGTTGCTTCATACGATTTTGGGTCATGTGGAGGTTATCCTTCATAACCGTGAGGGAAGTTTCTCTACCTTGTAGAAACTTATCAATATCCTGGACCTTTGATGTTCCTGGAATATATGAAGTTATTGTAGGTGGTTTTTGGCCATACACCATTTCATATGGTGTCATTTTGGTGGTTGTATGATAGATAGTGTTGTACCACCAATCGGCCAAAGGCAACCATTGCACCCACTAATGTTGTTTGTCCAAAAAAAAAACATAAGTATGTTTCCAAACATTTATTGAAAACTTCCCTTTGGCCATATGTCTAGGGGTGGTAGGTTATGCTCATGTTTAGTTGTGTGCTCTGTAATTTAAACATTTCTTTCCAAAATTTCTTGGTGAAGGTTGGGTCGCGGTCGGAAAAAATGGATGTTGGGATGCCATGTAATTTGAAAATATGATAAATGAAAAATTGCACTACCATAGTTGGTGTAAAAGGGTGTGGTAAGGCACAAAAATGTTCATGCTTGGAGAGATGATCTACCACGACCATGATGACTGACTTGTTACCCGCTTTTGGAAGGCCTACTATAAATTCCATGGAGATGTCAATCCAAATGGAGGCTGAAATGGGTAACAATTGTATATCTCTAGGGTATTGATAGTTTCACCTTTATGACATTGGAACACATAACATTCAGTGAAAAAGGTAAGGATGCCCTTCTTCATGCCTTACCATAAAAAATAACGGCTAGCACGAGAATATGTCTTTTGGAATCCTGAGTGACCTGCTAGAGAAGATGAGTAAAACTCATTTAAGATACTAGGATTGATTGATGAAGAAAAAGACATAACCAAGTGATGCTTATACCAGATGATATTTTCTTTCCAAGTGTATCTCAGGGGAAGGTTAGGGTCCTCCTAAAGTCATTGAATTACATGTGATATGGTTGGGTGTGTTAGCCACTCTTGTCACACTTTCTCAATCCAATTAGGAACATGTAATGATAACTTAAAGAGGGAGCCTTCATCCTCATATTGTCTGGATAACGCATCAACCACTACATTTTCTTTACCTTTTTTGTATACGATCTCATAATCATAGCCCAACATTTTGGTCAACCACGTGCTCTATTCTGGGGAGGCTAACCGCTACTCTAAGAAATATTTTATACTATGGTGATATTTTTTAATATGAAAATGATGTCCCAATAGATATGGTAACCACATGTGCACATCATGTACAATGGCCATCATTTCCTTTTCATATGTATATTTTCCTAGATTGTGGCCACTCAAAGCCTGGATAGTGAAACAAATATGCCTACCATATTGTGTGAGAATTGTGTCAATAATAGTGCTAGAAGCATTTGATTCCACCAAAAACATTTGGTTGAAGTCTAGGGATGCTAAGATAGGGGTAGTGCACATGGAATTCTTCAATGCTATGAAGGCATGCTCTGTTTCTTGTGTCCAATGAAATGCATTCTTTTTAAGAAGGTATGTCAATGGCTTGAAAATTTGGCCATAATGGTGGAAAAAATTTTGATAATATCTTCTGAGGCCTAAGAAACCCCAAATGTGCTTCAATTTCATGGGTCGCAGCCACTCCTCCATGGCTTGAATCTTTTTGGGGTCCAACCGCACCCCATCACAACCCACAATGTGTTCCAAGTGTTCAACCTCGCTTGCTCGAAAATCACACTTTTTATTTTTGACAAACAATTGATTGTCCTGTAACAATTGAAGTAATTTGTCCACATGTTGTATATGGGAATCCAAAGTGTGGATGTAAAAGAGGATGTCATCAAAGAAAACCAGAACAAATTGTCGAAGATAGGGCTTCAATAGTTTATTCATGAGACATTGGAAGATAGATAAGGCATTACAAAGGACAAAAGAAATTACAAAGGCCAAAAGGCATTACCAAAAATTCATAATTCCCTTCATGAGTTATTAAAAAAGCCTTGGGAATGACTGATTCATTCATCCAAATATGGTGATAGCCTAAGCGAAGATCTAGTTTGGTGAAGAAACAAGCACCCTGTAGGTCATCCAACATATCATCAATAACAAGAATGGGAGACTTATCCTTAATGGTCAATTTATAAAGGGAACAAAAATTGGGACACATGTGCAATGAATCTTATCTATTTGAGACCATCACAGTATGGGATAGATATGGGCTTGTACTTTGGTGAATTACCCCCGCCTCTAGTAATTTTTGCAAAAATTTTTCTATTTCAGTTTTTGAGAAAATGGATACATGTAGGGATGTACAATGGGGGGTTGACTTCCTAGGAGGAGAGGGATATGGTGATCATGCTCACCTTGGAGGGGGGTAGGTATGTGGGTGTCTCAAATATCCTATGGTTCTTATCCAAAAATAGTTGCATATCACAATGTATTGTTGTGGATGCTTGATCTTGTACCTAGATGCCATTGAGTTGAGAAATTACACCATGTTGGCCTTTCTTCAGGAGTTTCTCCATCTGCTAAGAAATGATAATTTCTGGGGAGACAACTTGTAGGAATTCAAGGGTATAGGTGTGAGCATATTGAGTAAAGATCATATATAATTCTTAATAATCCATTGTAATTGGTCCCAAGGTGAAAATCCATTCAACACCCAATACAATATCACAACCACCCATGTAAATGGAGAACATGTGAGTTTTTAGGTGATAATCACCCATTTGGAGTTTGGCATTCTCCTAGAGGCCCCCATATTTCATTGTACCACCATTAGCGATGAGAATTTGAAAATTAAAAACTGGTATGACAAAGCAATTGACCTCCTCAACTATCCTGCGATGAATAAAATTATGGGTGCTCCCTCTATCAATCAACATCACTACCGACCTATATTTGATGTATCCCTTGATTTTTAATGTTTTGGAGAAGAAATACTCGTGAGGGAATGGAGGGAGATGACAGGTTCCTCAGGTTACATGAAATGTGGGACTAGATATAATATGGGAACATTTGGTTGAGTGTCCTCGACATCAGTGGCCTGATATGATTGTATGTCCTCAGAGGATGTGGAAGTTGATGCATCAATTTGGAAGAAATTTTGTTCACGACATTTATGGCTTGAAGAATACTTTTCATCACAGCAATAACAAATTCCTTTCTTCTGACGCTCAACCATTTGTGATGGAGATACCTTTTGGACCTTCAAATTTTAAGTTGGAGAAGAGGCACCTCCTAGATGAGGGTGGTTGGTAATTGTAGAATGAAAGGTTAGGACTTGCATAATGGTCTCAACGTCCAGACCTAATGTGCACGCCTACAACTAGGTATTGATATGGTGTATGCAAACATGAGCCTGAATGGAATCCTTTAAGCCAATAAGAAAACACTTCAGGTAAACCTCATTAGATAAGCCCCTAGTTCTTATATCCAATTGCTTAAATGTAGAGATGAAGTATGCTATTGTCCCTGTTTGTCGCATCTTGGTGATACATCCCAAAAAATGAGATTCCATATCAAAATGGGCACAAATTGCTTTGGTGAACATGATCCAATTTGGTAGACATAGATAACATTTCTCATGCCATTGCGACCATTTCCATCATTCTTCATCCAAGTATAAAACTCCCACATGGATTTCGGTCTCATCATCCCGTATATAATTATGGAGGGAGAATTATTTTTTCATTTGATATACCCACCCAACCAAGTTTGAACCATCAAATTTATCCATCTCAACTTTGGGAACTATATTCCAGGAGTTAGGAGAGCCCTAAGGGGAGTGGAAAAGATGAGGGTTCTCATAATGGGAAGAATGAGAAGTGTGATGGTGAGAATCCAGTTGCAGACCCTATTTGTGTGTCAGAAGGTCTTAAAATTGGTTGGAGAGGGAGTTCAGGCTCTAACTTAGCTCCTCTTGAAACACTTTGGAGAAGGTGTTTAGGCACTAGGTGAGCTCCTCAGAAAGTTTAGTTACCTTAGTATCCAATTCATCTAGTGTTTGAGAACAAGTGGAAGGGGCCATTATGGGGTCTTAGATAGAGTAATCCATTAGTGATCAACATAGGATATGGAGTATGTTGGGCTTGATAGAAAACAAGGGTGTCAGTAGGGGGATTTGGTCCACATAAAATGATAGGTACCACTACAATCAAGACAAAGAGAAGAATCCAATGGAACATGTCTCAAATAAGGGTGCCAAGAAGGGGTCGGGTCCATGGTGAAAAAATATCTTTAAAATGAAGGGTACCATTGTGATCATGACAAAGAGAGAAATACAATGGGATATGTCTCAAATAACGATGTGGGTGGGACCACTATACTTTTTTTTAAACTCCTGCAGATTTATACTCTAATTTGAATACTTTTGCAGCTTCATAATACCCAAATTCTTAATAGTAAAAAATGTGTATTCAATTCTCAACCCGGATGCAAGAGTCAAGGTTTCGCAACCAAAAAATCTTATTTGTACCTTCTCTGGTATGTTCCATGTTGGTTAGGGTTTGTAGGGTGCCTATGGAAAAGGGTTTTCCTTGTGCTATAACTCTTTGATATACGTACGGGGTCGAACAATAGTACTCAACCTAATATATCAGGGCACCAACTAAGGAGGTTCAACCATACCCTTAGCTGTACTACATGATTACCCAGGTACTAGAGAGTATATTCTCGAGTGTTTTTCTTGGTGGCACTATAGCAGTTAGACGACTGATCAGTTTATCTATGGAGGGTTTTAGGATACCCAGGCCAATCCATATATAAGTTTTGTTTGATGCCCTACCACTCGAAGGGGTACCAATAAGGGTTACAAGGGTGTCCAACACTGTGAGATTAAAAACCTCTTGTATTCACTGTGTGTATGCTTCTCTAACCATAAATTTATGCAATGAACGACACATCATTGTAGCATAAAGATGTCAAAATAAGTCTCTACCATGAAAAAAAATTAACCCACAATTCTTTCCCAGGAAAGAGCTCTGATACCACTTGTTATGAACATTTATATGTTATTTTGAGCATAGTAAGGAAATATCACATAAATTACCAATGGAACAACAAAATATACATAAATCACACCAAAAATGTTCACTTGCCTCTTCGAGGGGGAAACTTGTGTAGAGAAACACTTTATTACAATAATTATCAAAACATCCTTTCTCATACCTCCTACTATTATTTGTACTAATTCTATCTTCTAGAGAACTTTCTAGAGTAAAATCTTTCTATAAGTGGAAGCTTCTATTAGGTCTTCTTACATTGACTTGTTCTCATTTATTTAATAGGCCTTATTAACTAATGGTAGCATTTATTATATGGAAAGTATATCCTACTAACTAATGACCAAATAAGAAGGGGTAGGATCGAATCCTAACACCTTCTTGGTCGAATTCGGCTCTACAACTTTGCGGATCAACTCCATTAAACTTCTTAGACAATTATGAGTTATTTAAAAATCAAATTTGCTCACGAATTTGGGGAATTTCTCTCTATTTTTTCCATTCTTTCCCAAATTCCCTTAGACCAAAGTCTGGAATAGAGAATTTCCCAAATTTGCTCTTGGCCTAGCCCATACCAATTTCATGTTTGAACCAGAAGCTTTGATACCACTCTGTAACATACCCAACCATCCATAAGCTAGGCCACACTACTTCAAATCACACTTCAAGAATTGATTTCAAATTCTGACAAAAAATAATTAATAAAGAAGCATGAAATAAATGTAATAACTACACATTCAATAATCAAGATTCATGTTGGACTTAAAAATAATGCTTAATTATTCCATGCATGACAATAACCGACAAGAAAGCACATTGTAAATACATATCTCGGAGATAATAATTAAAATACAACAAAAATAAATATAGAAGCAAATAAAACCATGGCAAACAACACTTATCTTAAACAAAACCAATCACCAACTGTCTCCAGACAAAGGACATTCCAACCAACCTTAGACAATATTGTTCCAAGTCTCAATAACAGGTCACCCCCAATTCAGGGCTATGAATCCTCAAAGATGGATTCCAGAGTGACACTCAACGTCCCAAATAGACAACACTCTAGCTCTCACATGTTTCTCAACACACATCAATTCAAAGTACACCAACTATCTTTTCTCCATCCTGCCCCACCCAAAGACAATGAACCCCCTTTGTTATCCACATTTTTGGTTATAAAGATGATGACATGATAATGACATGGTGATAGAAGATCTAACTCTTCTTTAAGATCATTTTCATGAAGAAAGTTACACTTATCAGCTTCTCAGAATCACTCTTTTGAAGATAGTACGCAGGCTGCATATATATTGTCTTGCGGAAATGCTTGATTTCCGCAGGCTGCATTCAGTCAGACTACGGACTTTCCGCACTGTGTCAATGGTCAGGGTGCGGAAATGATTTTTAATGGAGAAAACGAATAAGTTCTCGGTCCTTCTAGAAGGAATCTTCTAGAAGGATGAGTTGGAGTTCGAATGGTTGGCAAATTCATGAATCTCCAGATATCTTGGGATTACATTCTATCCAAGTAACTACACAATCCTTTCCTATATATTGAAGGGATGATTCATGGGAATGGTTAGTAGAAAATTAGAAAGAGTAAGATATTGGAGAATTGGTGAACTATTGTATGGAGAATTGATGCTGCAGCAAATAGAGACAGCTACAAGGTTATCACAAGTAGTGGAAGTTCTTCATGCATGATGAGCAA
>JASDQU010409914.1:0-10517 GCA_032191745.1 Picea mariana | reverse complement strand
TTTTATGATTTGGAAGGTGAAGAAGTACTAGAGGAGCCCTTGGTTGCATTAAATCCCTCATGTTATGATAAAGCTAGTGACTTTCTTGATAATATTGATGAATTCATACATGTCGGGAAGCGTGAATGGGATGTGATTGGATATGATGGGGATCCCATTTATGACATTGAGGATCATTTCAAAAAGTTGCCTTTACCATTATCACATGAAGTTACTAATATACTTGACATTTGGCAACAAGGACATGACATGATTACAAAAAAAATTCAGACACCCAGGGATAACCTAATGCTATGCTCTCCTAATAATTTCTGGTCATACCTTGAGGACATTGATAATTATTCCTTTCAGCACGTGGATTTATTCCATGAAGAAGATTATCAACCACAGTTGTGCTCAGACCTTGATGGAGGTAAGGACATCGTTTTCCCGTATAAGGATCATTGTGATAATGCTTTCCAGTTCCCTCCGACCATTTTATTTTGCTATGTCATCAAAGGTATAGTTGGGAAGCATATCATTTGTTTTATGTTTCCTCGAAGGCAAAGCCTAGATGTCAATGGTAGGTTGAATACCTCAAGAAGAAGCCTTTCATCTCAGTCTTTCAGCCTTCCCTTAAGAATTTGTCATTCATCTTCTAGGTCCTTGTTGATCCCTTCCCATACCTCAGATTGTGAAGACATCCAAGCTAACCAACCTTCAGACTCTTTGAGTCGGTCCATTCAACCTTTGATTTTTCACGATCCCTTTCTGAAACGAAATGAGCACTTTCCTAAAGATGTTAATTGGCATGATTTTGTCCATCCCTCCCACCTCCATGAGTTAGATATTACGAGTTTCGATGATACAATACATTCTCTAACTCATGTTATTTTTGTGCTTAACTTATCATTGTTTTGGTTTATGATGACGCACAGACGCAAGTCTCATGAGACATTGCTAGGATGGTTTCACTGGCTATTTGACTACACCTAGCATTCAACCAACAGGTAAGTTGAGGTAAGTAGGTAAGCATTTGCATTCATTGTATATACCATCTGCATTTCATGCTAGAGTAGTTGCATTTCCATTTGTATATATGCTTTCTTACTTTCATTTATTGTACCATATGTGAGCCAAGGGTGATATCACCACCCCAAATGATTACTAATGAGTTTTGTTGAGATTTATTAGGTCACAGGTCATACCAGAGATGTTGAGATTCTCATGCGCTCTACGGTAAGCACATGTCCCCGAGTTGGAACCAGATCTTATCCCCTAGCCTAGGGATAACTAAGGAGATTATGTCTCGAGGCCCACAGGTCCTAGACATGGAGTACTGAGAGCCATATTCACTTGAGGCTGGCCCTTGAGGGCCCATCTTTCTTATTCAACGCCTCCACCCTGTCAGCAACAGCAGCAGCATCCATCCCATCGACCTGGTCCTTCAGTAGCAGTGGGTCTTGCTCCATGAGGTAATGAGTCCAAGTATCATGGTATGTGTCACTTTGATTATCAAAACATTTGAATATGTGCATTTAATTATTTTTCCTTCATGACATATGCTTGGACTTTATGGCTTTCCACTTGTCTATACATGGGGGGGATGACAGAATGCCCTAGCAAGTTGGTTCCCTTAGGAGTGAGTTGCCACCGGGTGGGTTCATAAAAGGCCATCGTTCATTCCCACCATACAAATCACTTTTCGTCATCTTCCCTCTCATCCATCCCCTCCTTTGGTTTAGGCACTGGATTTGCCAAGCTAGCAAAGGGTTGTACCTTGCCTTGTGGGAAGAAGGGGCTAAAGGCCTAGAGGGTAAAAGTAGTTGGCAAAAGATAAAAGCCAAAAGAACAAACCTTCAGATGCTTCGCCTAGGAATCCCCGAGAAAGCAATAAAAGGCTTCTCAGTAAGAAAAAGGAGGGACCCATAAAATGAATAAACTCAAGACCTAGTTGGAGGATAGGGGTCCTCATCACGAGTCAGCCTATTAGGTCCATGGGCATGTAGCGATATGACACTACCATTCAGCTGGTCACCACGCCAGGGTAGTGGCTCTTGGTGGCATAGCTAAGACAAAGGGGGTCTCATCACAAGCCAGCCTTCTCATCTCCGTGAAATGCTTGTGGGTAACACTGTCACCACTGGTCACCACGCCAGGGCAGTGTCCCCCGGCTATTCTCTTGAAAGAAAAAGCAATAAGATAAAAATGAAAAAGGCATTGAATGGACTTGGAAACACTTGCATCCATGACAAGGTGCAGCTCACCCTTTTCAAAGGCACCTGCAGGTAAGCCATAAATTTCCCTGTCATCACTGCACCCATTGCCCAAACATCCCCATACCACCTCATCCACTTACATGACCTAGATTGGTCTTCACCTAGAAACATCCCACATGTAAGGAGAATTAGCCCAATAGAACATCCTCAAACCCTCTCCAAACCTGGCTTGTAGAATAGTATAACGTCTTTGAGCACTTGTATGGGAAAGGGGGATTTTATGCACATGTTTAGATAATTGGATTATTAGATGTGATTAACACTGCTATGATCCCTGTGACTTATGAGCCCATGGAGGGCGTACTTGTTGTTGCTGCAGGACCATTGTCAGCGTACAAGTACACATGGGGAGATCATTAGTTCGAACCTCCATAGGGCTAAAATCCCACCAAATGGATGTTGAGACCCCAACAAGGGGCAGACAGATACCTGAGGCTTGCACCCAAGAGAGAGGAGGACATTCCAGCAAAGACAGCCTGACAAGCCTGGACCCAGGGAGGTCTTGCCTTCCCACACGTCACCTAGTTGAAGTGTCCAGCTTGAGGACGATTTAGGTTGGCATGTGTGCCAACTCCTAAGGGGTTTTGAGCCCCAAAGTTTCACTTGGAGGACTACCTTTCCAGTAGAGAGGCTAACGTCACCCCAGGAGGGGCATGACATCACCCTAAAAAGATAAAATTAGGGTTTTATTTGTCAAATTTATGTAAAAATGAATTCTCTCATTTAAACTGGCTATGTCGACCTTTTTGAACTAATTTTGGAATTAAAGGTCATTTTCACTGTATAAATAGGGGATTTTCTCCTTGTATTTTTTCATCATTGATTCACTCATAAGTGAGGTCTGAAATTTGAGCCTTACTTAAGGGTTACTGGCTGAAATTTTAGGCGCACTTCTTGAAGGAGGCTAAATTTAGTGTTTCTTGGCATTTTCTTGGTGGAAAGTCTTCAATTAATCTAATTGCTAGATTATTCTTGGTGAATGTAAGTGAGTTTCTGCAATTCTTCTTTATTTTGAATGGTATGGTACATTTACTTTGCATTTTTCCAAGATTATGAAATTGCTAGCTTAAAACCCTAGGAGATCAAGCACATGTTATTGTCCTTGTCTTAACAACTTTTCACCTACTAGAGTGTGCTAGAAACCCTATCTTTGAAGCATTGTACTAGAGCCCTGCCATTGCAACACTCTAGCATCATTTGCTTCATCAAGCCATTTTTTATTTCAAGCTTGAGCTAAGGAAGAAGGAAAACCGCTAGGGCCTAGGGTTACCTACTTCCTAGTGGTTGCTTTCCTTCTAAGGCTTGTTGATTAAGGCCTTGGGTTACCAACACCTCAATCATCATCCTTCTTTGTCATTAGCTCCTACATTATCATTTGTTTCCTTCAAGTTTGTTGCTGCACAGTGACTCCATTAGCCCTAAAAGACACTGATTTAGACCTTGAATTTGATTGATTGATGAAACCAACCCTTAAATCTTTTACCTCAAGCTATTTACTAACCTTTCCTAACCCTAGATTAGACTAATTCACTAACCTTCTTCTTGTTGTTACAAAAGTAAGCTACAGCCAATTATTACAGCAGTAAAAGCTCTTAAAAGCAATTGCAAAAGTTGATTTTTACATTGATTCATTAGCTTCTGACAGGTGCTAGTGTATTGTTATTATTGGATTATCATTTTTGGTCATTGTGAAGCTTATTTAAGGCATTGATTATGAAGCTATCATCTTGTATACATTGATGTTATAGAATTTCTGTTTGCTTCATCTTGCATCAACTTATTGCTTTTGTTGACAAGTCCAAGGTTTTATGAAGCACTAAAATCAAATTGCACTTGCGAAAGATATTGCTTTCTTGTTGCTTTGTTCTGGGCAGGTACATTTAAGCATATCATTGCTTCATTTGCTAAAACTTTGGGACTTTCTGATCTGTGTGACTTGTGAGAAGGGATATCTTTTCTCGATACTTTAACCTTTGCCTTCTCAAACCCCCAAGTCACCGGGGACGCCTCCCCTAGGGTATCATCCCTAAATAGAAGGAGGTGTCTTATTAAGGTAACAGTTATAGGACAACCTCATGTTACGCCAATTTTCCCTCCTTTAGCCTTTCCCTTTGGGACAAGTACAAATTGTGCGATAATAATTACCAACAGGAAGAAGCTCAATGCTTCTGAGTCACAGTTGGTTGATCCCACTTTATATCATCAGTTGATCGGTTCATTGATGTATTTAGTCAACACCAGACCAAATATTTGTTTTGTTGTCAACACTCTTAGTCAGTTTATGGTGGAGCCTAGGAGAGTGCATTGGGTGGCAACAAAACATGTGCTCAGGTATCTTTGTGGTACAGTGGATTATTGCCTGGACTATCTAAGAGGGGATGGAGTTCGATTGGTGGGCTATACTGATTTAGATTGGGCAGGATGTGTCAGTGACAGGAAAAATACTTCAGTTTGTTGTTTCGAATTGGGCTCAACAGTGGTGTCTTGGTTCAATCGGAAGTAGAAGTCAGTGGCTTTGAGTTCTGCAGAGGCTGAGTATATGGCTGCCAGTCAGGCCAGTTGTGAGGCCATTTGGCTTCGCAAGTTGTTGGTGGGATTATTTGGTGTGCACTTGAGACCGGCTGTGATTTACTGTGACAATCAAAGTTGTATTAAACTCTTTGAGAATCTAGTTTTTCATGACAGGTCTAAGCACATTGAGATTCGATATCACTTCATCCGTGATTATGTTCTGAGAGGATCAGTTGAGCTGCATATATATCCACAGATGAGCAGGTTGCAAACATACTCACAAAAGCTTTGGGGAAAGGGAAGTTTGGACCTTTCATAGATAAGCTTGTGGTGGTGAGTAACACCTTCCTCGGTAAGAGGGAGCATTAAAATAATTAAAAAGTACCTAGGCAAATGTTTCTTGTCACCTAGACGCCTAGGGGGTGAGAAAGTGCCTAATGTGGACCCTTAAAAGGTGACTTTATGATTTAAGTGACGGGGGTGAGTGAATGGACACTAAATCTCAACCACTCATCTAATCCAATCTCAACCGTTGGATTATGAAACCCCTCATATTCCCTCATTGAGTCGACTAGGGTAAGGAGGTGCCTTATTTTCTCTTGTTGAGATAATTTTTGAGAGAGTTTTGGGAGAGAGAAGTCGAGTTGAACCAGAGAAGAAGTTTCTGAAGGTGCCACGGATTCCAAAACACCAAACTACAGCACAGAAATCGAGGAGAAGGTACAGGACATTTCTGGGCCGTACAGTACGTATTTGTGTAGGCCATAATGCTGTTTTCTTGGCACAGAAATCAAGAAGAGACTGCTGTTTATTTTCTGGTGAGTTGGCACACTTTCCTAGGCCTCCGTACAGTACTTTCTGAGACAGAAATTCAGGCTTCTGTCTTGGCACAGATTTCGAGGAAAACCGTACAGCTAAAGGGCACAGAATTTGAGAAGCTGACCTGTGCATTTGAACAGGAAATTCTGGCACAAATTTCGAGGAGCATTTGGCTCAGATTCTGAGAAAACTCGGCACGGTATTCGAAATAAGTCTGTAATTTTTGTTGAAGATAATGACTGCTTTAAATGACATTTTTCTCTGAGCTCTGAAATAATAAAAAGCCCCTCTTTCACTGGTTTTCCCCTTGTGGGTTTTTCCAGGGTCAAGTTTGACCAAAACTCTCGGTGCATTTATTTCGGAGTTATTGTGCTGCTGTTGGAAATTTATTTCTGCATTAAATGCTGTTCAGAATCCTCATGTTTCAGTTCTGAGATTAGTTTATATGCTGGGTAATTTATTGCTGTCATAAAGCTGGGTTTTGCGCATTTAACAATGAGTTGTCGTCTCAGTGAGACTTGAAACTGGGTGGGAATCTTATACATTGGTTACCTCTATTGTTTCACTAAATGGGGAAGCAACTCTTTTCTCCAAACCAACAATAGGGCTTAGCCAAGCTTGTCCATTGTCACTCCCTTTGTTTTAAACTGTTGCAGAAGGATTGCACAGATTACTTAGAAGCTTGAAAAATGAAGGCATTTTGAAGGGAATAATGTTTTCCTAAAACATCATGAACCCTCACCTCCTCTTTGTGGATGTTGTCCTGTTGATCAAAAATAGTACTATTAGTTAAGCAAGGACTATAGATAAGGCTCTACATATTTATTGCACAGCTACATGAATGAAAATAAATTTCCTAAAATATTCTTTATTTTGTTACAAATTTGAGGAGGCTCAGGATTCACAGATTTTTCAAATCCTTTCTCTTTAACTCAAATCCTTTGATGACATACAAAGTATTTGGGTTTCTGGATCAAGGCAGTTGACTAAACTTGCAAGGATTGCCTATCGTTGTTTGAAAGGATAAAGAAAAGAATCGATTCTTGGTGCAACAAATGGTTGTCTATGGGAAGTAGAATAACCTTTTTAAAGAGTGTCATCGAGGCGATCTCGGTTTATTGCATGTCTTTGATTATTATTCCATGAAGCATCTTAAACAAAACCAGGAAAAAGTTTTTCAAATACTTGTAGGCGGATAGGAATGACAACAACAACATTCCTTTGGTGAAGTGGTAGATTCTTACTCGACCAAAGAGATCCAACAGATGGGGATTAAAAGATCTATTAAATTTTTCCAAGGCTCTGGCAACTGGAGTATGAAGGATAATGCTACAGAAGCCCTGTGGCGAGATTTGATGAGAAAGTAATACATACTACATTTAGTATTGAAGAATGGATTAGGATTTCAAACAAAAAGGCAGTTGGGGGCTCCACTTGTGGCACACATTTAATGTGGCTTATCTGATCACTAGCTCTCAATTAGCTTGGTTCATTGAGGATGGAAAGTGAGTTCAGATTTGAGTTAACTCTTGGGTGGGAGGGGATTCGGTCTCACATTTCTCACAAGGTTTGGTAAACTTTTTGCACACAAAAAGAATTTTCAAAACCAATTCGAACCAGTTCTGTCTTGGACCAGTCAAAACCGACCAGTTCAAGAAAAAGCCAGTCGATTTCATTGGTTTTGTACTAATGCATCTCTTCACACACACACCCCTGGAAAAACCAACAAAAAAAACCCTAAAACCTAATTTTCATCTATTTAATAATGCCCACCATTATCGCAGATGGACTTATCCTAGATGAATTGCAGCCACTTCCATCAAAATAGGATATGGACATTGATGTTACACCTTCAAGGGCATCGAGCTATGATCCCAAGGCCACCCATGCAAAGGATTGTAACATACATAATATTTACTATCCTTAATGGATTATTGCATACTATCTTATTTATACTGGATGTTTTCTGTATGAACAGTATATGTTCATCACAAGGACGTACAAAAGGAAGATTCAGATGATTTCATCATATGATTAGATTGTAGAGTTATTAGTATGCTTGTTTGTGCACTATAGAGGCCATTTAGAGCATCTATGTTTATGTATTTTGGTTCAAATATGGATTACACTCGGTGTTATTCTGTTATATTCACCCTTACAAGCTATATACATGAGAAAAATTTACATATTTTGCATTTAATGGTTTGGATTTGCATGCATTTCATCAATATGTACATGTATGTATGTATGTATGTATGTATGTATGTGTGTGTATCAAAATTTGAATGTTTTGTCTTTTTTGGTTGATTGGTTTTGTGTCCTATTCCGCTTTTGGGGCCGACAAGTTTAGTGACCAGTTCATCCTTGATGACATTGGTCTTCGAAGACTCTGAAAAATTTTGTTGTGTAGGAATTAGGGGGGAAGTGTTTATCACCTATTCGTCTCTTGTCAATTCACCAACAAAGTAGGTGGGAGGGTTCTTCAATAGATGGTGCCCTTTAATCTTGGTTAGAGAGCACTGATATAAGGAAGGATTTCCATTCACTGCCAATGTTCGTTCTATGGTCCTTATGGTTAACACAAAATCCCACTCTTTTCAAAACAAGGAATTTACCCAAGTATTCTACAAGATTCAAGGTGTCTTCTATGCTTTTGAAAGAATTAAAAAAATACCAGACACAACAAAGGGTCTCCCCATTTGTTGTAAGCAACTCAAAACCATACAAATTTTTTGACGGTGCTTCTCAGGGGAATCCAAGAGCCAGAGGGGCAAGCAGTACTCCTCATGTGTCAGACCAGCAGCAGTACACTTTCTTTTGTGATCTTGGGATATGCACTAACAACACACCTAAGTTAAGATCAACCACTGTTCTATTGAACTTAGCTAGGGAAATGAAAATCATAAAACTCCAAGGCTACAAAGACTCTCAACTAGTAATCTATTGGTTGCATGGTTCAATTGAGCATTGGAACATTCAATTAAATGTCGTTGTGAGAACCATTACGGAACTTATGGCTACTTTCTAGGAATACTCATGTAACCATGTCATGAGAGAGCACAATATGGCAGCGCACAGACTTTCCAGGAAAGGTGTTGACAATCTGGCTACTATTCTGATTAGGTCCAAATTTCTTGATGGCATGGAAGTGGTCTTCCCTACAAGGCATATGTTTTTGTTGATTTTCTCAATCTCATTAGTTTTTTCCTGATCTTTTGGCTTCATCATGAAGTTGAGTTGATCCTGCACTATTTCTCTGATCGTTTCAACCAAGATTATTTTTTTACATCTTGGATTGTTTGTTACCCATTGTAGGGTTTATGGATCTATCACTTTTATTCTCAATAATGAAAAGCATACAGTATTTGTTTTGGTGGAAAATAATCTGTAATTTAGCCATCATTTCTTTTTCAATAGGGGATTTAGTCTGTTTTCTTAAATTCAAAAGCAAATGGTATTCCTTCTTGTATAAGGGTTAGCTCAACCAGTCAGACCATCCACCAAAGGCATGTTGCAGATGGGGAGGTCACAAGTTTCAATCCAATGGACTCCCTCGGCGTTACTAGCTGCTCTTGCCACTGGCAATTAACACCATCCTCCATACAACTATTCCAGGGAAGACGGCGGAATCCCACAAAGTTTTATCAAATGTCAAAAGAAGTCGGATCCATTGGTGAGGAGTGAGGAGTTTTTCATCAATGCGCAACGCTCAATTCCCATTAGAGATTTTCGTGGAGCCATGGGGTCACCTTGAGGTAGTGGTCGACACTGTAGTTGCACCCAGAGAAATTATATTGAATGATCTCGTGACCCATGCACACATAAATGGATCAAAACCCACCCCCATGTCCTTCAAATGTTAATCCCTGTTACCCCTAAAAATGTGCCTCCATTTTGGGACATGCTTTCCACTGACACAAGCCTTGTTGTCATGATGATTCTTGGCAGATTATCATACCTGGGGTAGACTAGAGCCCTGTTTGCATCCTTGTGGTCAGCTCTGGTAAAGGTGCCTAGTCTGCTGGATAATTTCTGGCCCTCTAACAATAAACAGCAGAAGTGCTGCCACCTTTGTTGGAAGCAAAGATCCCATCAGTGGTCTGGGTGAAAAATAAATGCTGAGTTTAGTCAAAAGTAGGATGCCCACCTCAAATTCCTATGTCTGAAGCTGATATGCAAGTGTTTCTGAAGATTATTGAATATAAAGGTAACAGATATTCCAAATGAGCACCCGATTGACGTATTCATAGGAACTTTAAAGGATAACATTGAACATGACGTTCGCCTTTGGGAACCCAAATCATTGGAGAATGCATTCAGGGTGGCAAGAAACATTGAAAGTAAAAATATGGTTATGGCTATCAGAAGGACCACTCCTAACATCTATCGAGAGAATAATGTTCCTTCTTCTAAAACACCACAAAAATTGGATGAAAGAATGTTATGAACATAAAATATACATAAATAGATATTCATAACATAATAATAGTTAATAAATAATAATTATTAATAATGAAAGGTCATGTCTCAAAGGACATGACTATTGGTAAAGGGCACCCCTGCGTGGGTATATAAACAGACCCTCATTCTCAATTGTAATCATCTCATCATCTATCTTATTATTCATTCTTATTACATATATATTTGTCCATATGGATTTGGTTACTATATTCCGGATATTTTGGGATTAATCTTGTGTGAGCGAACTTTGTTCGTCTCATTTGGTATCAGAGCTGCGTTTCTGATCCTGGCCATTGGCCACCCTCTTTATCAGATCTTGTCTGATCCGGCTTTTAGCCAAACCCATCGTTTCAGAGTTTCTCTGATTTAGACAAGCCATTGGCCACAATCAATTTTTTGAAGTTTCTCTGATTCACAGATCTTTGACCAAACTTGGCCCTTGGCCAATTGCAATTCAAAAAATTCTGT
>JASDQU010409910.1:0-10675 GCA_032191745.1 Picea mariana | reverse complement strand
AGGTTGCATCTTGCGTGTATGTTTCTTTTTATTTTTGTAAACATGAAAGCTGAAGAGGCATGTAACAAAGTGGAAACTGGATGGTGTACGTAGTGCACTACAGTTGCATGACTTTTCGTATTTATTGGTGTGCAATTCTACAAGGTTTATTTATAGATTATAAGGTTTATTTATAGATTATAAGTCTAAATATAGTAGTCAATTGTTAACTGCAGATATCTATATATATTAGAAATATAGAAGTCTAAATATTAGATTATAAGTCTAAATATAGTAGTTGATTGTTAACTGCAGATATCTATCTATATATATTAGAATTTTATATATATTAGACTTCTAAATATTTTGATATTAGAATTTTATATATTGGAATCGTAAATATTTGGAATTTATATAAATATTTTTAGGAGATAATTAAGTTATAGCATGAATTAGTCTACTAAATAGATTCAAACTAGTCGATTCATACCATTGTTAGAGAAATCCATTCACAGTTTGTTAGTTTTATTTTAAAAAAAAACTTAATTTATGTGGTGTTAGCGACAATTTTTGTCTTGGGCACAAAGTACCCAGGTCTGCAGGTTGCACGGGAAGCGCCCAAGCGCAACACGGAAAAATCTCTTTTTCGGTTACGCGTCAAGCAAGTGGGCGAAGTTTTGTTGTTAGCAGTCGAGATTCATTCATAAAGTTGATCAACGGTCATCGGGATTTCGAGGGTGCCAACTTGCCCGGGATTTAGCACAAAAGATAGCTCCCATACTTCAAGACAAATCTGGGTCGTCCGATCCAATTGGAACAGGTGGCATCCAATCGACGTATCAGGGATCTGTGTTTCGAGAGACAAGGAGCCTCCCATTCATTACAGCTGAAATTATCAATCGACGAAATGTCGAAAGCAACTTTGGAGCTGAGCCCACGGTCCTAGCACCAGGTCACATCAAGCGAGCTTGCGAATGAAGGTGGCCTCCATTTAAATAACGAATGCTACTTCGGCCATTCATCTTAAGGAAACGCGGCGCACATCTGTGCCATGTCGGCATTCGGGAATTTGAGGGGTAAGCACTCTTCGTCATTTCACATTTCGAAACCTCGAATCCCGAAACGCGGAAAGCGCTCAGAATCGAACCCATGGTTTTGGCGCCTGGTCGTAAAGGAGCAGGCCCGAAGGAGGGGCGCTAAGGTTTACCATTTGGAAAGACGGGTCCCAAAGCGCCGAGAGCGATCTGAGTCGTTCATCCCGGAGGAACACATGGCACACGATTAGGCTCTTCGCCTTTCGGCCTTTGCGATTCCGAAAAGAAAAGACCTACTCCTTCCTATCCGCGAACCCCGAAACGCCGAAAAGCATCTTTGAAGATAAGCATAGGGTCACGGCCCATGGTCATTTGAGGAAGTAGAAAGGGTTGTACAGAAGAGGCCAAAAGCGCCAAGTTGAGTTTCAGAAGGGGGGCACTGTGTTCTCCAGATGTTGGTTCGACGTGATCTAGATCTCAGTACCTGCTTGGAATGAATGAAGAAGAGAGAGGGTGGTTGAAACCTCGCCTCACTCATTAATTGCAGAGTATGGATGTCNNTCAGCTACCCCCTGGCGCGAGCCATGCAGAATTAAGGTGGCATATGACAGAGGAGTGCAGGCCAGATTTGATTGAAGAGACTCCTCGTCCCGAAAGTCTAGTAGGCCTCTATTGGGCAAATGTTCAGGAGTATATATACTTAGTTTTGATATTTTTCAAGGTATCGATGGTAGAGCAAAGCTCCCGATTGTAAAGTTTTAACAGACACTTTAGTTCTCTAGTTATGCATTTGTATGTTAGATTTCTTGTTTAATGACAGAGAGTTTTTCTTCCCCATCTAGTTCTCATCTCATACTGAGGGAGTTCATGATTGATTGATTCACATGAATTATTGCAATTATGTTATGATAAAGGATTTATTGTGGCATTATTGTATTCTCTGGTTTTTTACATTCAAATGTAAGAAGATCTTGCGTTTAGATGTTTTCTCCTACAGTCTGTTAGAAACTTGATGTTTACGATAGACCCTTGCATCTCTCTGATATAAGTCTTCCCCCTACTCACCCTTACTACAACTCACTGTCTGAAGTTTATCTAAGACCTCACTTGCCTCATGCATGCTTGGCCTAGTTTCGGAGTTGAAACAATATCGTTTTGAGTTTACTTCCATTCGATCACCCCTTTTATACAAAAATCGTGACATAAACTGATGGGCGTCGGGCTCTGCTTCTGCTGCAATCCAGAAGTGACCTCCATCGCCAACATTTATGGCACCGTTGCCGGGGACGAAGTTGAAAATTTTCCTCGAGATTGAACGACATTGAGCCTCTGATTCTGAAGGTGCATCAAGTATCAGAGCCTTTGAAGATTGCTACTGTGCACCTGGCGACTCCATTGTGACGACTCCACTATGGAGAACCTGCCGTGTCAATTGTGGCTTTCAGAGGCAAACACACGCGGTCCCATCCACAGCTGCCTCTAGCTACACCTGAAATTGATCGGGAGGTGGTTCTCGAAAAAGGAAAGGCCTTTTAAGGAGAAGCTGTCACCGTTGAACCAGGTAATCCGCCATCTCCTTCTGTAGGAAATCTATTTTCTCCTCCTCATTTTCCTAGCAGATCGCTTTCTAAAGTTTCCCGTTTCCTGAATTTCGGGAGTGTTCCTGTTGAGGTTTCTCCCCCTGGTCTGGGATTGGAGGGAGAAATCCTTGTCACTCCCCTCTCCCCTGAAGATGTACCTTGGCGTAGACCCAGGACCACAGAAGATTTCCCCACTCCTAGCTTTACCGCTCCTTCTCTTGTTACTATTGTCGCTTCTGCACAAAGAGAAGCATCCGTCGGCTTATGCTCGCTAGCCTTCTCCCTAAATCCCCTATTGTTTCCCACTCCCCTTAGAAGCTCATCCCCAGTATCCCCTTTTCGAGCCCCTTCTCCTCCGAGTTCTCCTCCACATAATATCCCTATGGCAGGAGCAAATCCCCCTATGACCAGAATGGAGGCCATTATAGCCACTAGGTATGCTCCCCTCGTGCTACCTCAGCCTCTCAATGCCCTCCCAGCAGATGGTTACCTCAAGCAGCTACCCAAGTTTACAGGCGAGGGGGATATAACTGCAGAAGAACACCTAGAAGCATTTTACAGTTTTACAAATGATAATGTTATCATGCATGCAAATGTATGGATGAGGATTTTTGTCCATAGCCTTCAGGGCGAAGCTAGAAAATGGTTCAAGGCCCTGCCTCCTGGATCTATTAATGGGATCGAAGCTTTGGATAGTGTCTTTTTGAGATAGTGGGGAGATAAAAAAGACTTCATGTATTACATGACAGAGTTTGGGTCTTTAAAGAGAAAAGAAGGGGAGTCTGTCTTCGACTTCTCCAAGAGATTCAATAAAATGTACAATAAAATCCCTGCTGAGATAAAACCCTCCGAAGCCTCTGCAAATATCACTTATGCTAGTGCTTTTGATCCCGATTTCTACCTTATGTTCAGGGAAAGAAGAGCCACTACTCTGTCTCACATGCAGGATGCAACCGTGGAGGTAGAATCTAACATATTGGTTGTTGAATGACTTAGGAACACTGCTGGTAGAAACATATCCAGGCAGAGGCCTGCATCTTCCCCATCCAGTTCCTCTCCCTTTCCCCTTCAGACAGATGAGACAGCTAGAATACTAAAATCACTTTCTGCTAGAATGGAAAGGTGGGAATTAGAAGAGAGACCCACCTACTGAAATCCCCAAAATACAGATAGTATAGGTTTCAGGAAGCCTAATAACAATGTGCCACCAACTTTTTCTAGGGAACAGAGGAGCAGAGATAGAGATGATCAGAGGATTCAGACCCCTCTCCAGAACAACCTAGTTTCTCATGAGGAGGGGGAGGAGGTGGATGAGCTCGACTCTGATATCCACTGCATCGACAACACTTCCCCATTTCCTCATTTGACTCAATCGGCTTATGAAGAATCTCTTATCAACGCTCAAATCAACGAATTGAGTAGAGGGGAAAGAGCTAGCAACACTCCTAACATATATAATCTCAGGTCAAAAAAGAAAGAAGGGAATCTTAACCAGGATTAGCCCCCCATAGCATAAATTCCTATTACAGCTGCGGCAACCACTACTAAAGAAAAGAAAACTCAGAGTGCTTCGCCAGCAGCCAAGAAACCTGTCACTGAGGTAAGGGAAGCTCCTAAGCCTATTCCCTCCTTCAATTTTGAGCATGAGATTCAGAAGATTAGAATTTCTGTACCCCTAGCTGAACTAGTTAAAAACGAAGATTTCAAAAGGTCCTCTCCAAGCTACTACAATCTGAGCCCCCCCGGCCTTCCACTAACTCAATAAATCTCCAAGATGAAAGGCCAGCAGTTGTCCTAGGACCCATGGTAGAAGATAGAGATGATTCATCCCCTCCCTTCTACACATCCCTGAACATACATGATAAAGTGTTGCATAACAGCCTCATGGATTCAGGGGCTTCCCATAACCTTATGCCCAAAATAGTAATGGAAGAATTGGAACTGGAGGTAACAAAAGCTTATCATGATTTGTACTCTTTCGATTCAAGGAGAGTGCAGTGTCTAGGAGTCATCAAAGACCTGGTGGTTTCTTTGTTTCAGCTGCCCATGAAGAGTGAGGTCATGGATATTGTGGTAGTAGACATCCCCCCCAAATTTGGCATGTTGTTGTCTAGATCTTGGATTAAAAAGCTTGGAGGAACATTACAGATAGATCTCATGTATGCCACCATCCCAGTCTTCGGAGGGGAACGAAGGAGGTTATATAGAGAAGCTCAGTTGGCCTACATTGTTAGTGACGAAGCAAACCCCACCAATCACCCCATCTTTGCACTTGACACCGATTTGGGGTCTAGTTTATTGCAGCTCACTGATGCTCCTGAAGACCCTCCCCAAGTCAGAAAGTAGCCCAGTCTTGATTATCCTATTCCCCCTCCAACCCCCTCTGTTTGGAAGATGTTTTTCGATGGAGCTTCTTCTAGCGAAGGTGCTGGCACTGGAGTGGTTTTCATATCACCTTGTCAAGAGGCCATATCCCTATCATACAAGCTGGAATTCGAAACCACCAACAATGTGGCAAAGTATGAAGCTCTTGTTCTGGGTATGAGGGCTGCAAAAGAAATGGGAATTAAAGAGATAGCAATATTTGGGGATGCTGAGTTGATTATCCAGCAAGTCAGAAATGCTTATCGTGCTAATAATTCCCGGCTCAGAAATTACATAAATGAAGTATGGGACCTGATTGATAATTTCTTCTTGGCTTTTAACATTTCTTTCATCACGAGGGGGGAAAATACTTCAGCTGATTCTTTTGTTGTCTCGGCTAGTTTGCTCAAAGTTCCACTGCCGCCTATGGTCAAAAAGGATGTTGAAATAAAATATAGGCCCTCTGTACCAAACAATGTCAAGCATTGGAAGGTATTCAAAGATGATCTGGAAATCGAAAATTTTCTTCAATCTGTTGATGAATTTTCTGCATTGCACATTGATCAGGATCCTGACTTGAAAGGTCACCCTCACCCTGAGGTGTTTTTAAATGAGACTGCTAATCACCAGATCATTCAGCTTCCTAGCAATCACATTCTGAGAGGACTAGTCCCTTTAGAAAGATTGTTCGATGGGAATGATGTGGCAGTAAAGGGTAAGGTTTCAAACGAATATGTGGATACAGCCGAATGCAACATTGGCACACAGGAGGAGCCTAGGTTTGTCAGATTATCAAGCTGCTTGACTAAAGAACAAAGGGCCGAATATACTGAGTTGCTAAGAGAGTTTGTTGATGTGTTTGCATGGACATACTAAGACCTCAAGACATATGACACATCTGTCATTGAGCATAAGATCCCACTGAAGGAAGAGGCTAGGCCATTTAGGCAGAAGCTAAGACAGATAAATCCCATGTTACTGCCTGTCATAGAGAAAGAAGTGAAGAAGTTGTTACAAGCCCAGATCATCATCCCCTTGAGATATTCTGAATGGGTGGCCAATTTGGTCCCGGTGAGGAAGAAAAGTGGAGAAATCAGGCTTTGCGTCGATTTCAGGAACCAAAACAGGAGCTCAAAGAAAGACAATTACCCCCTACCTAAGATGGAACACATACTGCAAAGGGTAACTGGTGCATCCAGGATATCCATGATCGATGGGTTTTCTGGCTATATTCAGATATCGGTCATGCCTGAGGACAGGGAAAAGACAGCCTTCACTACTCCCTGGGGCACATTCATGTATGCCAAAATGTCATTTGGACTAATGAATGCAAGAGCAACATTTCAGCGAGCCATGGATATAGCCTTCATCGGGGAGAAAGACCAGTTTGTAGTGATCTACCTAGATGACATCACAGTCTTCTCCAGGTCTGATAAAGAGCATTGTTATCACTTAAGAAAAGTTTTCTCGAAGTGCCGAAAGTTTAGTCTTTCCCTAAATCCCAAGAAATCCTTGTTTGCTATGATGGAGGGAAAACTATTAGGACATATAGTATCAACAGAAGGAGTGAGAATTAATCCCAACAGAGTGGAGGCAATTCAAACCCTGTCACTTCCCAGGTCTAAAAAAGAAGTCCATGCCTTTTTAGGAAAGATTAACTTTCTAAGGAGATTCGTCTCAAATTTTGTTGAACTTGTGAAACACATCACAACCATGCTCAGAAAGGGAAACGAAGTGAAATGGACCGTTGAACCCAGGGAAGCTTTTGTCCAAATAAAAAGGGCACTAACTGAGGCACCTGTGCTGATCAGACATGATTATTCCAAACCCTTCCTAGTTTTTTCTTTTGCTTCTTTCGATACGATAGCAGCGGTGTTATTGCAGAAAAATGAGGAAGGGCGAGAGCAACCCATTGCCTTCTTCAGTAAGGGCATTGAGAGATGCAGAGATCAGGTATGAAATCATGGAAAAACAGGCCTATGCCTTAGTGAAAGCTCTCAAATCTTTCAGAGTCTATGTCTTGCACTCAAAGGTAACCGCATACATTCCTTCGGCTTCTGTGAAGGACATCCTTGTGCAGCCCGATATAGATGGGAGAAGAGGTAGATGGATCGCTAGAATCCTGGAATTTGACTTGGATATAAAGCCCACCAAGTTGGTTAAGGGGAAAGGTTTAGCCAAGCTGCTGGTTGAATCCAATTGCGAAGCCTTGGGGGTTAGTTTCATCAATACTTTCTCAGGAAGTTAGCAAGCTAAGTAGCCCAGCCAACGCTCTCAGGACGGCTTATCATTAGCAGAATGTGCTTGGTATCATGAC
Source organism: Picea mariana (assembly GCA_032191745.1). Classification (NCBI taxonomy): domain Eukaryota; kingdom Viridiplantae; phylum Streptophyta; class Pinopsida; order Pinales; family Pinaceae; genus Picea; species Picea mariana. The sequence continues at coordinate 3,401 of JASDQU010409910.1, read as the reverse complement.
ATTTCATACTTCCTACAAGAGTTGAAGCCCCAAGATGGAATGGGTAAAAGTAAGGTGAGAGATTTAAAGCTTAAGGCGGTCAGATATTGCCTCATTGGGCAAGTCTTGTACTGGAGAGACCCTTTGGGGATGCTGCTGAGATGTTTGAACCCACCAGAAGCCCAGAAAGTTATGTTTGATTTCCATAGAGGCCTTTGTGGGGGGCATCATTTCTGGAAGACCACAACTCATAAGATCCTCAGGGCTGGATATCACTAGCCTACTCTATTCGTTGATGTTTGCAGAGAAATCAGAGCTTGCATCAAATGCCAAAAGTTCTCAGAAAAACAACAATTCAAATCGCTGCCATTAAAGCCTATAGTAGCTTCAGCACCTTTTCAGCAGTGGGGGTTGGACTTCATTGGAGAAATTCATCCTCCCTCAAGTGGTCAACACAGATGGATCCTGACTATGACAGACTATTTCACCAAGTGGATAGAAGCTACCCCTACCAGGAGCACTTCTCACAAAGTAATTATCGGCTTCCTGGAGGATATCATAGCCAGATTTGGCTGCCCCAGCAAGATCGTCACTGATAATGCTGCTTCTTTCAAATCTGAGCCTCTAATTAAGTTTTGTGAGCAGTTCCAGATCTCGCTAATTCACTCCACCCCCTACTATCCCCAGGGCAATGGTTTGGCAGAATCCTCCAACAAAAGCCTGATAAGGATCATCAAAAGACTATTGGAGGACAACAAAAGGGCCTAGGATTCAAAGTTGAAATTTGCTCTATGGGTTGATCGAGTGACAACGAAGAAATCCCTGGGCACCTCGCCTTGTCAGCTGGTCTACGGAGCAGAGGCAGTTTTTCCCATTCAGCTCGCCTTACCTGTGGCAAAGTTCTTTCAAGATTATGAAGGAGAGTTGGATCATATGATCATAAGGATTCATCAGATAATGAAAGTATAGCAGAGCAGGGAACAGGTGAAGGACGCGGCTCATAGTCATCAGCAAAGGTTCAAACAAGCTTTTGACAGGAAGGTCAGGAAGAAGGAGTTCGAGATCAGGGATTTGGTGCTTAAGTGGGATGCACCCAGACAGGATAAGGGCAAACACGGCAAATTTGACGCTCTCTAGATCGACCCCTTCAAAATCTCTGAGGTTTTCTCAAACATCACGTACAGGTTGCAAGATTTGGAGGGTGAAGAGGTTTTCAATAGCCCTGTGAATGGGCATTTTCTGAAGAAATGTTTTGTTTGAGCCTTAGATGGCTCCCTTCTTTGTAAATATTGTCTTTTGGTTCTTTTTTCATTTTCTTTTTGCATATTTTCGGCTTAGTAAATGACTCCATAACCCAATAGCAAGGCATTGAAGCTGCAGAATGAGTTCTTAGAGCATCACAGGGACGACTCTATCCCCCATGGAGCCTAATGCTAGTGACAATTTCTGTCTTGGGCACAAAGTACCCAGGTCTGCAGGTTGCACGGGAAGCGCCCAAACGCAACACAAAAGAATCTCTTTTCCGGTTACGCGTCAAGCGAGCGGGCGAAGTTTTGTTGTTAGCAGCCGAGATTCATTCATAAAGTTGATCAACGGTCATCAGGATTTCGAGGGTGCCAAGTTGCCCAGGATTTAGTACAAAAGATAGCTCCCATACTTCAAGACAAATCTAGGTCGTCCGATCCAATTGGGACAGGTGGCAGCCAGTCGACGTATCGGGGATCTGTGTTTCCGGAGACAAGGAGCCTCCCATTCATTACAGCTAAAATTGTCGATCGACGAAATGCCGAAAGCACCTTTGGAGCCGAGCCCACGGTCCTAGCGCCACGTCACGTCAAGCGAACCTGCGAATGAAGGCGGCCTCCATTTAAATAATGAATGCTACTTCGACCATTCATCTTAAGGACACGCTGTGCAAATCCGTGCCATGTCGGCATTCAGGAATTCGAGGAGTAAGCACTCTTCGTCATTTCACGTTTCGAAACCCCAAATCCCAAAACGTCGAAAGCGCTCAAAATCGGGCCCATGGTTTTGGCGCCTGGTCGTAAAGGAGCAGGCCCGAAGGAGGGGCGCTAAGGTTTACCATTTGGCAAGACGGGTCCCAAAGCACAAAGAGCGATCTGAGCCATTCATCCCGGAGGAACACATGGCGCGCGATTAGGCTCTTCGCCTTTCGGCCTTCGCGATTCCGAAAAGAAAAGACCTACTCCTTCCTATCCGCAAACCCCGAAACGCCGAAAAGCATCTTTGAAGATAGTCGTAGGGTCACGGCCCATGGTCATTTGAGGAAGTAGAAAGGGCTGTACAGAAGAGGCCAAAAGCGCCAAGTTGAGTTTCAGAAGGGGGGCACTGTGTTCTCCAGATGTCGGTTCGACGTGATCTAGATCCTAGTACCTACTTGGAATGAATGGAGAAGAGAGAGGGTGGTTGAAACCTCGTCTCACTCATTAATTGCAGAGTATGGATGTCCCGGCTGAAAGTCTACCTGAGATGGTCCTCTGTACTGGTTCTTTCCATGGAAACCATGCCGAATCCTCGACTCATCAGGGAAGCCTGCGCACGCTAATTCAGCATTTAAGGGCTCAGCTACCCCCTGGCGCGAGCCATACAGAATTAAGGTGGCGTATGACAGAGGAGTGCAGGCCAGATTTGATTGAAGAGACTCCTCGTCCCGAAAGTCTAGTAGGCCTCTATTGGGCAAATGTTCAGAGTATATATACTTAGTTTTGATATTTTTCAAGGTATCGATGGTAGAGCGAAGCTCCCGATTGTAAAGTTTTAACAAACACTCTAGTTATCTGGTTATGCATCTCTATGTAAGATTTCTTGTTTAATGACAGACAGTTTTTCTTCCCCATCTAGTTCTCATCTCATACTGAGGGAGTTCATGATTGACTGATTCACGTGAATTATTGCAATTATGTTATGATAAAGGATTTATTGTGGCATTATTGTATTCTCTGGTTTTTTATATTCGAATGTAAGAAGATCTTGCGTTTAGATGTTTTCTCCTACAGTCTGTTAGAAACCGAATGTTTATGACATACCCTTGCATCTCTCTGATATAAGTCTTCCCCCTACTCACCCTTACTACAACTCACTGTCTGAAGTTTGTCTAAGACCTCACTTGCCTCATGCATTCCTGGCCTAGTTTCGGAGTTGAAACAATATCGTTTTGAGTTTACTTCCATTCGATCACCCCTTTTATACAAAAATCGTGACATAAACTGATGGGCGTCAGGCTCTGCTTCTGCTGCAATCTAGGAGTGACCTCCGTCGCCAACATGTGGGTTTGAAATCTTTTCGAAAATATGATTATGCATCATAAAAAGTTGAAAAACAAATAAAACCAAAAGGTATCCATTCCATTCATTATGTTTTTTAAACTTTTAGAAGGTGGTTTTATAAATTTACTTTTAAAC
>JASDQU010409908.1:0-10517 GCA_032191745.1 Picea mariana | reverse complement strand
CCATTCACATCACACATTCACATTTTTGAGTTTGCCACGGTTCTTGGCCAGTATAGTTATTTTTACAAACTAGGGGAAATAGGGTGTTACAATTACCTCCCCCTTAAAGGAACATCATCCTTGATGTTCTTATCTATCAACATGACGTGTATGTACAGAAGTAAACAAAATCGGATATGCCTGTCTGATGGAATCCTCCATTTCCCATGTAGCCTCATCTGGGCCAAAATGTCTTCACTGCACCTTGACCTGTGCAATGCTTTGGTTTCGGAGTGGAGTTTCCTTTTTGTCCAGTATGCACTGAGGTTCTGGTAGAAATTCTCCCTCTGGTTCCACCTAGATCACAGACCAGACAATTATATGATTAGCATCATGTGCATATTTCTTCAATAATGAAACATGGAAAACATTATGTGCTTTTACTGTGGGAGGAAGTGCTAGCTTATAGGCTACAGGTCCCACTCTATCTAGAACCTCAAAGGGTCCACAATACTGAGGTGCCAACTTGGCACAAGCTCACATTTTCAGGGAACTCTTCCTGGGCCTAACTCTGAGATATACATGGTCTCCTGTATTGAACTCTCTTGGAGTTCTCTTTTGGTCGGCATAACTTTTATGTCGGTTCTGAGCGAATTTCATGTTTTGTTTTATCTGAGTCACCTGCTGTTCCATTTATTTCAACATGTCGGGTCCAACAGATATCCTATTTATGGGATTATTCCAGCTGACTAGAGTGTTACACGATCTACCATAGAGGACTTTGAAGGGACTCATCTTTAAGAATGCTTGGTAGCCATTGTTGTAGGCGAATTCTACCAGTGACAGGTAGTCTTCCCACTTCTTGGGTTGATGCATTACATGCATCCTTAACATATCTTCTAGTATTTGATTCACTCTTTCTATCTGTCCGTCGGTTTGAGGGTGATAGGTGGTGCTAAACAACAACTTGGTCTCTAAACCAACCATCAGTGATTTCCAAAAGTTGGAAGTAAATTTCGTGTCTCTGTCAGACACGATCTCTTTCAGGATACCATGTAGTCTGAATATCTCTTTCATGAATACCTGGGCGATATTGATTGCCTTGCAGGTTGACTTGATGGGGATGAAGTGAGCAGACTTGCTCAATTTATCCACCACCACCATAATGGTGTCATTCTGTTTGGTTGAGGTTGGTAATCCAGTGATGAAATCCATGGAGATGGTTTCCCATTTCCATTCTGGGATTGGTAGAGGTTGTAATAATCCTGCTGGGTGTCGGTGTTCTACTTTAACTTGTTGGCACTCTATGAATTTGGCTAAGTACTCGGCTATGTATTTCTTCAATCCAGGCCAATAAAATTGTTTCTTGGTGGCAGTGATCATATTCTGGTATCCTGGATGACCAGTATAGTGTCTTTTATGTAGTTCATCCATAATGAACCTCTTCAATTCGTCACACGCTGGAATATAAAATCTGTTTTTGTAAGTGAGTAGACCTCCTTCGGTCATCTGATAGCCTTCATATTTTACTCCGGCAGGTTCTTGATGTAGGTACATGCTCACAATATGGATGAAGGGCTCTGTTTATTCTGCATTTTTGATTCTTTCCTTGACATCTCTCTCGCAGGTGCTCACCGCTGCCAAGTGAATTTTTTTCATACTTCTACTGAGGGCATCGGCCACCCTATTTTCCTTTCCTTTAATGTGTTTGATTTCAAAATCAAACTCGCTAAGGAGGGCCATCCACCTAGCTTGTCTATCATTGAGCTTTGGATGATCAAACAGGTATCGCAATCCACAGTGATCTGTCATAAGTACAAATTTTCTTCCGAGGAAGTAATGCCTCCACATTTTCAAGGCATGCACTATGGCAGCTAGTTCTAGATCATGGGTCACATAGTTGACTTCATGCTCGTTCAATTTTTGGTATTCATAGCAGATCACATTTCCTTTCTACGTAAGGACTCCTCCAAGCCCTTCCTTACAGGAATCTGTGCACACAAGGAAATCAGCTTCTGGATCGATAATTTTTAGCACAGGTGCATGGGTCAATAGATGTTTCAGGGTTTGAAATCTTTCTTCACATTTCTGTTTCCACAAGAATTTCGTCCCCTTCTTCTGGAGGGCAGTGATTGGACAACCAATCTTGGAGAATCCTTTTATAAATATCCCATAGTATCGTGCCAGTCCCATAAAGGATCTGCTGTCTGAAACATCATTTGGGGTAGGCCATTCCATGATAGAGATGATTTTGCCAGGGTCTACCGCTACTCCTTCTTCAGAGAGAACATGGCCTAAGTAATGTATTTGTTTCTGTAAGAATTCACATTTTCTAAATTTGGCATAGAGCTGATGTTCTCTTAGCACTTGCAGTACAAGTCTAAGATGCTCTTCATGCTCTTTTCTATTCTTGGATTAAATTAATATATCGTCAATAAAAACAAGCACAAATTTGTCTAGGAACTTGATGAGTACATTTTTCATCAAGCACATCAAAGTGGCAGTAGCATTGGTCAACCCAAATGACACTACCACGAACTCATAGTGACCTTACCTTGTCCGGAAGGCAGTTTTATGGATGTCTTCACGCTTGATCCGGACTTGATGATATCCCGACCTCAAATCAATCTTTGAGAAAATAGACGCACCCCCCAATTGATCGAACATGTCATTGATCCTAGGCAAGGGGTACTTGTTCTTTATGGTTACCTTATTGAGTTTCCTATAATCTATACACAGTCTAAGGGTATCGTCCTTCTTTTTCACGATCAGGATTGGTGCTCCCCATGGAGACATGCTGGGCCGAATATAGCCCTTATCCATCATTTATTATAATTGCAACTTGAGTTCAACTAACTCGGGTGTGCTCATCTGGTAGGGTGTCCTAGACACCGACACCGCTCTGGTGCAAGTTCTATCGAGAAGTCTATATCCCTTCTCGGAGGTAAACCCAGTACCTATTTCAGAAACACATCTCTGTATTCTTTCAGGATAGGGTGATCGCTAGAGCTTGGTTTGTCATCTTCGATTGTTTTCAACACCTGTATTGCATATAAGGTACATCCCTTTCGACAATACTTTCTCATTTATAGAGCTGATATTTGTCTCACCAAGACAGGTTTTCGGATCCCGTGAAGGGTTATCCTCTCCCCTTCATTACTTACACATTCTAAGGTCTTATGGTAATAGTCCAATCTGGCTTCATGGGCAGTTAGCCAATCCATACCAATCAACAGATCATATGATCCCAGGGGTAATATGTTAAGGGTTTCTTGGGTGGGGAATTCACCCAACATTAATTGGTAGGCTGGTATGACTTATGCTATCCTCCTTTTGGTGCTAGTGGCTAACTGTACCAACCACAGCTTGGTATGTTTTTGTGGCTGTAGTTTACACTTATCAACAACTTTAGGGGCTATATAACTTAAATTTGAACTAGGGTCAATCAAAACAGACACTAGATGGTTGGAAATCATACCTTCTATTTCCACTACTGAAGCTTTGTGGTCATCTTGGTTATTATCCAAGGCTACATAAATTTGTGGCACACTCCTGGCCACATCATTGACGGTAGTAGCTTCTTGGATGTTATAAATCCTCTAACTATTCTGTTGTCGATGTGGACAGTCTCTCAATAGATATTCTTCCCTGCAACCCCAACATTTCAAAGGCTCTCTCTTCAAGTTATCGGTCTTCACTGATATGGGTCCAGAAGTTTTATTTCCGCTCAAGGAGGGAAAATTCTACTGATGCATACTCCGGGTTAGGAAGCTCATTCTTGGGTTCTTCTTATAGTTCTTAAATCTTGGGGATTTAATTCCCCTTTTCTAAAATATTGAACTATTCCTCTGTTTCCATCCTTCGCGAGGTTCTGCTCGATGTCAAAACTGTTCATGACAATAGGTTTCCTTTCGAATAGTGCCTTCTAGGGTCTTTGGCTCATCAAATTCAATTCTGTTCCGTTAGTCCTTGGGTAGTTCACTGATGAAGCGTTGCATCTTTGCCTTTTCCACTTTTATATAGGGTACATACCTCAACAAATAGAGGAATTTGTTGACATATTCTTCTATAGTGAGCTGTCCCAGTTTGAGTTCATAAAAATCTTTAGTCTTTTCGTCGAAATATTTTTCCGATAGATACTTCTTTCAGAAGTATTTCTCAAACCGTTCCCAAGACAGGTCCTCTTCGCGAACCCCTTTCACATTATTAAGGTCTTCCCACCAAATGGAAGCCTTTCCATTCAAGTTGAAGGTGGCCACTCGGGCCTTCATATTTTCTGAAAAGTCATGGACTCTGAAATACTTCTTTAGTCCAAGTAGCCATGCCTCTGCTTCCTCTCCCTTCTTTATTTCACCATCGAAAGAGGTTGGTTTCACCTTTCTGAATTCTTATACCATTTTATATGGACCTTTTTCTAAGTGCATATAAGTAAATAAACTATATGGCCCTCTTTCATAAGTGAATATGAGTAACCAATTTCTTTCCTAACTGAATATGAGTAAACAATTTATTGTAAAATAAAATTTTATTAATTTTTAATAATTATTGATGATGATTATGATTAATGTCCACTAAGACTGAATTAGTCTATAAAACCTTAAGAGGGTAAGTGATTACTTGTGACTCTTTAGAATTTTGTTTTTGTGCTCGAAAATCATTAAGATAAGCTTTCCAAGATCATCATACTTTTGTTGAGTTAAGAGGTTAGGAAGGTTGGTAGTGTGATAAATATTTTTAAAATGAGGTCTAATATGGGTATAGGCTAGAAAATCAAAGAGAAAGTGTTTTCCATCTTCAAAATTCTTAGTGTCACAAAGGTGACACACTCTTTCATCCCAAGGCGTTTTAGGAACTGACCAACGCCCAGTTTCACTATGGAGCTCGTGAGAATTTGTTCTTATCTTAGGAATGCTTATTTTTTTCTTTACACTTGGAAAAATAGATAGACAATTTTGATCTTCTAGATTAGGGTTGATTACATCTTTATAATACCTTAATTTTCCTTTTTCCTCTAACTCCTTATCACACCACATTTTCTCCTTAAATTTTGATTTGACGTTTTTTTAATAGTATCTTTATTCAACAAAATGTTTTCTTCCATGATTCCCCAATAGTTTAGCCAAGACCGGGCATATTTATGCCATCCTCGCTTGAGTCAATGGTGCTTATGACTTGATTTTGAAGAAATTTTAGGTATCCTCTTGTATTCCATGTTGTTTAACTTTTTCTTATACATTAGGTATCTAGTCATAGCTATGCTCTCAATGGGGGAGAGGCTTGCTTCTAAGAGGAGGATGGGATAGGGCATATTTCTTTAATTTTGAGATTATAGGTTACAAAATTATTTTGTATTTGCACTATATTTCTCCAGGATTCAAGAGAAATACTACAACCTCATACTTCACATCCATAAAGAATAACAGGTGTGCCAAGAGTAAGAGGATTTTCTTCTTATCCCAACTCCAAAGATCAACTGATTTACAATTGTTTTCAACACCATAATAATCTTTCCATCCCCCAATAATCCTTTTCTCAATGCTATAATTCCAATTGATATTGTGGTGAATATCAATTCCAAGATATTTGTATGAAGTCACTTCCTCCAAGTTGTTGTTGTCATATACAAAGGTATCATAAGAGATATTATTAGATTTAATAGTCATGACATTATTCTTATCAGTATTAACAGTCATACCCATATTGGAGCAAAAATCCTTGAGGATTCTTAGTTGGTTTTCAAGATCATGGGGACTCCTTTCCATAAGAACGATATCATCGGCATAAAGAAGAAGATTGATGACTATACCAGTGAGAGTAGGGATGACACAAACTGCTTTTTCCAAGCATTCTTCTAACTTGTCAATGTATATGCCAAAAAGGGTAGGGGACAAGGGACAACCTTGTTTGAATCTGATATTGCAGTTAATCGCTTTTGACCATGTCACATACCCACTAAGGAAAACAAAAATTTTCATCGAATTCTCGAGGATCAGAATCCCCAAAATACCTACAGTGGTCTTAGCATATGCTAGCTCCTTCCTTTTCCATTTCCATGTGATTGTGGGTCGCGACCACAGGTCGAACAAGTATTGCGTTCTTTCTCTCTTCGCGACTCAGCACTACCAGAGCGTCGAGTCTTTTGAGTCTGCAAACCCTGACACAACGAAGCGTTGAACCCCAAAAGGGCTAGCGAGTGGCAGATTTTCCCCTTGGGGTCTTTCCCACCTGACCCTGTCCCATGTCTACGCGGTTAAGCCAACCAAGCGCTTATCGACTTTTCGCGATTCGGGGAAATGCAATGCATGAATTCCCTTTGACACTTTTTGCTACTCACAACCTCGCAAGTTGAAGCGTCGAGCTCTCATGCTCTTCTTCTCTAAAATATTGAGACGCGAAAGTCAGCAATGGTTGACTTCCTCTTCGCACTTCTCGCAACTCGCAACCTCACGAGTTGGAGCATTGAGCCTTCATGCTCCTATCTCGCGAATCTCCGAGACACGAGAAGTCAACAGAGTGTTGACTCCTTTCTGGGTGACGCATGCCCATCTATCAAACACTTAGCAACCTAAAGATAATTGTCTTCATAAATTTCATAAATGCATAAATCCCACATTCAAAAATTTCTATAACCAGAAATACGCATTGCTAAGAAAAATATGCAGTAGAAATACACAGTGGACAACAACCCATAACACGCACAAATTTAGGCAAAAGCCAGGGAAAACTCCAATGTGGGGAAACCCAATGAGAGATAGATAGATCTATTATTCATCTTTAGGAAAGTACATATCAACAGCAAAACAACATTTCTAGCCAAGGAGAATACCTCACAACACCAAATCTGTCCCACAGAAATCTGCCTCATTTTCCATGCCAAAATCGTACCGTTGTCTAGCTTCTTTCGTACCTTGTTCTTTCTGTCCACATTCCACTGTAAGGACTGTTCCATATAGCCCAAAAATAGAGACCAAAAATATGAAAATTGCCTTGAAAACTATGCCCAAAATCACCTCGATTTTCGTGTCAAATCCATACGAATGTACGGACTATACGGATCTGTACAGTACGACCTCCCACAGCAGAAAAAATGTTTTGGCCAAAAATTCACATATTTTTTCCTTGCAAATCGTGCCCACTTTCCTCGAAAAACGTGGCCTCTTTTTTGCTCACTTTCCTCTCTCAAGCATACTCAAAAAATCTCTCTAACTCTCCTTCCAATGTCCTCTCTCGACATTCAACATGTCTTGCACACTACCCAATGCATTCTTTTATAATTTGAAAATGACATTTCCCCCCTAAAAGTGTCTTTTCACCTTCCCCAACCCTAGATCCAAAGGCCAAGATTAGATCTTGCCTTTTCCAAGATCAAGGGTCATGATTCTTTCCCTCCAAAATGTCTCATTTAAAATTTAAAGTGAATTTCTCTTTATTACATAAGTGCTTTATGAAAATAAAGTCACTTTAAAAATAGAAGGTACACTTTATTAAAAAGTCACTTTAATAAAAGAACCACTTAAACAACTTTATAAAAACTATTACAAAGTTAAGTGCCTGGTAGTGTAAATATTAAGGTAGCATCAACATACAAGACAAAACATGTGGAGTACCTCCAGAGCTAAAAAGCTAATACTCCCTCTTAGCGAGGGATGTACTCACTGCCATCTCCATCATCTAGTCCCATCACACTGTGCTTTGTAGGAGCTCCCTCTGAACCTGGAGCCATCTGCAACATCTACACAAAACTCAGACTAGAAGATCTTCTCTTGGCAACCTCCCAGAACCCTGAGCTCACTTCATCTTGAGCATCAGTTCGATCAACCTGGCTGAGCCTTCTGCCAGTGCTCAGAAGAGACTCGCTCTGTTCTCTTAGAATGAAATATTGATAACTTGGTGCCACTGCAGTCTCAGAAGCCTCCTCACGCTCCTCATCCAACATTGAATCATACATCATAGGTTGTCCTCTCAACATATACAACATATCCACCCAGTTACCAATCATCTACAGCTCTACCGGGTCCACTCCCTCTCTGTAGATAAAGACATGTTCCCTCTTGAACAATACACAATATCATACATCCTACAAGGCTGAGACTGAGAGCAAGTTAACACTCGACCCTGGAACAAAGAGAACTCCATCAATCTCCAGGGGTCCCCCAAACTCGAGTTGGAATCTGACATTCCCAACTCCACGTACAAATCTCGCCATACCACCTTCATTTACCACCTGTCGGCCATAACCAATCTCTGTGAAGTCTGGGAATACTCGCCAGATTCCCGTCATATGGTTAGAGGCTCCACTATCCACAATCCATCTGACATCACCTCTGAATTCTCCACTGTCGACACTAGAAACTAGGGTCACCAAAGAAAATTTCCTATCAAACTTTGAAGCAAAGTCCTCTATGGCTGTTGTAGCAGCTGTCTCAGGCCCCTCTGACTCCTTCTTCTTCTTTTTCCTCTCAGGACAATTAGAGGCAAGGTGCCCCAACTAGTTACAACAATAACATCTGACTTTACTCAAGTCCCTTCCGGAACCTCCTTTCTTCTTTCTCTTTTCCACAAGAGTAACATTCTCATCAGCTCTGTCTGTCTTCTAATCACTGCTCTGAGATCTTTCTCGGATATCCTCCTGACTGAAATCATCCCACAGTCTGCTCCAATCTAGTAGATGCTCACGACCCACCACGCACTTCACGAAGACTTCCCAATATTTGGTGAAGCCATTTAAGGTTATCCTCACCAACTCAGATTCCAAAATGACCTCTCCAACAGCTACCAGCTCATCTTTAACTTGAGCCACTCAGGTAAGATAAGAAGAGACACTCTCCTCCTTACCCATCTTGGTATCATGCAACTTAGCCTTCAAGGCCATCTTCCGGTTCTCGTTCTTCGCCTCGAACAAGTTTTTAAGTGCATCCCACATCTCCTTGGCAATATTTTTCTCAGCCAAGTGTGGGATAAGGTGATCCTTCACCCCATCCAAAATAATCCTCTGAGCTCTGGCTTCCTTGACTTCATGCAAGTCCAAAGCAACAGCATCTGCTGTAGGAGCTTCTACAATAGAGTTAACATAGCTATAGATCTTGTTCTCCTTGAGAACAACTAACAACCAGACCTTCCACTGCAAGTAGTTGGAAATTCCATCCAACCGATCCTCATATCTAATGCTTGCAGCCATATTACCTGTCACAACTCAAGATAAACAATCACACCCTTTTGCCTAAATATCACACTGCCCACTGTCAAAGACAAAGTTCTGATACCATGTAGATATTTAATGACAAAAAAAATCAGCAAACTAATATTCTGTCAAACACTTAGCAACCTAGAGATAATTGTCTTCATAAATTTCATAAACGCATAAAACCCACATTTAGAAATTTCTATAAGAAGAAATACACATTGCTAAGCAAAATATGCAGCGGAAATACATAATGGACAGCAACGCATAACACGCAGAAATTTAGGCAGATGCCAGGGAAAACCCTAATGTGGGGAAACCCAATGAGAGAGAGAGAGAGATCTATTATTCATCTTTAGGAAAGTACATATCAGTAGAAAAACAACATTTCCAACCAAGGAAAATACCTCATAGCACCAAATCTGTCCCACAGAAATCTACCTCATTTTTTGTGCCAGAACAGTACCACTGTCCAACCTCTTCCGTACCTCATTTTCTGTGTCCATAGTCCATTGTACAAATTGTTTTGTACGGCCCAAAAACAACCACCAAAAATATGAAAATCAACTCGAAAACCATTCCCAAAATCACCTTGATTTCCATGCCAAATCCTTACAGACTGTACGGATCCGTACAATACGGCCTGCTACAACAAAAAAAATATTTCGGCCAAAAATTCACAGGATTTTTTTTTTCTCAGGAATCATGCCCACTTTCCTTGAAAAATGTGCCCTCTTTGCTACTCACTTTCCTCTCTCAAGCATACTCAAAAAATCTCTCTAACTCTCCTCCCGATGTCCTCTCTCGACATTCGACATGTCTTGCACACTACCCAATGCATTCTTTTATAATCTGAAAATGACATTTTCCCCCCAAAAGTGTCTTTTCACCTTCCCCAACCCTAGATCTGAAGGCCAAGATTAGATCTTGCCTTTTCCAAGATCAAGGGTCATGATTCATTCCCTCCAAAATGTCTCATTTAAAATTTAAAGTGAATTTCACTTTATTACATAAGTGCTTTATGAAAATAAAGTCACTTTAAAAATAGAAGGTACACTTTACTAAAAAGTCACTTTAATAAAAGAACCACTTAAACAACTTTATAAAAAATATTACAAAGTTAAGTGCCTGGTAGTGTAAAGATTAAGGTAACATCTGCATATAAGACAAAACATGCGGAGTACCTCCAGAGCTAAAAAGATAACATTATCATCCTCAATCTGAAGGACAAACTGAGATAGTGAACAAATGTATGGATGGCTACCTTCGTTGCTTTGTCTCTGATAAACAAACATAATGGTTCAAATGGTTACCCTTAGCAGAATGGTGGTATAACACTTCCTTTCATACTGCAACA
>JASDQU010409904.1:0-10517 GCA_032191745.1 Picea mariana | reverse complement strand
ACTAGTACCGACCTGACCTACATCCACTCGACCTCTATTTATACATTATAGTCCCTCACCGACAGCCTTAGGTCGAAACCTAGGTGTCAAAACCCTAATTACCCAAAACCCTAGGTGTCTAAAACCCTAGGTCAACTTGACCCACCTTTTTAGGGATCCACGAGCCTATCTTTCCTCCCTTCTCACACGGTTCTCCAAAGAATCCAATGATGGCTTTCTCTACTTGCTGAGTTTTCCTCGATCCATCTTCCTTGTTGATCTATCATCCTCGATCTCCTCATCCAAAGACTTGCTTTTCTGTAATTCGCTCTGGTTTTTTTTCTCTTTTTCTTACTTCGACCCAGTGACAGTCACTATGTCTCCCATGCAGTTCACGTTTGACCTTTTCTTCCTTGATATTCTCTTTCTTCCATAACCAAGAGCCAACAGGCCCCCAACACTCACCTATGACTCATCCTGAGGCACTTCAGATCTGATCTTTCCATTTCACTTCGAATTTGGACTGCGTAGTGCAGCCTTTGCTCTCTACTTTATGCCTCTTCTTCTAGTTCAACTAGCTGGGAAAGCCTCTCACAAACAACACAAGTATCATCCATGTTTGTAAATGCAGCAATTCTTAAGCTTGGTACCAAGTACTCCATTGGGACAACAACTTCGAGAACATAAACCAAATTGAAAGGGGTCTGCATTGTTAATTTCTTTCAAGTGGTTCTATAAGCCGAGAGTATGGTTGGTACTCTTAAATCCCATTCATCCTTGTTCACAGTGAAAATATTTGTCAATGTTGTCCCCAATATCTTGTTGAATGCTTCGACCATTCTGTTTGCTTGTGGATGGTAAGGTGTACTCTTCTAATGGTGAACTGCAAATTCTTCAGTTAGGGCTTCAACTGTCTTATTGATGAAGTTTGTACCTTGATCACTCATAAGGATCTTAGGGTATCCAAAATTGGTTATTATTTCATCAAATATAAAATGTGGAGTTGTAGTTTCACTACAGTCCTTGACTGCTCTTGCTTCGGATCATCTAGTCAGGTATTTTGTCGCAATGATAATGTACCTTGATCCTGTGCGCTTTCTTGGTGGTTTTATAGGTCCCATGAATTCAATGGCCCCACTTTTAAAATGCTTGTAGGTTCATCTGCGGTGCTAATGGAATTTCATCTCTTCGGGATGGTTTTCCAATTCTCTAGCATACATCACATCCTCTGGCATACTCTTTAGCATCTATGTGTAACGTAGGCCACCAAAGGCCATCTCACAAAGCCTTCTGCATAGTTTCTTTCCCTGCGTAATGTCCTCCTATGATGCCTTCATGAAATTCTGTGAGGATCAGTGAGCATTATGCCTCCATCATACATCTTCTTAGTATCTCATCAGGTCCCATCTTATATAGTTGACCAGATATTAGTGAAAAGTCTGCAACGCGCACCACTAGTTGTTTCTTCTGGGAAATTGTATACTCACTTGGAGCCATTCTTGTTGACAGGAATTAGACTATGTCTATGAAGCGGTCATCCATATTCCTAATGGAAATCAACTGTGCATCCGGTAGTGTATCCTCTAGACTGGCGGGTTCTTCGCCATGTTCCAACCTCAATAGGTGGTCAGGTCCCTTGTTCATTCTTCTTGGCTTAACTATGATCTCAAAATCATATTCTTGAAATAGGAGAAGCCATATGCATATTCTACCCCCCAACACTGGCTTGTTGACTAGGTACTTCAGTGCAGAGTGATCAACAAACATTTTAAAGTGTCCTCCTAGTAAGTAATGGCGAAATTTTTGCAGTGCCTACACCATGGCTAATCCTTCTCTCTCTATAGTAGTGTAATTGATTTTAGTTGTAGATAGATTTATGTTGGAAAATGCTAATGGATGGTCGATCTCTCCTTCTCCGGGTTGTGCCAATACTTCTCCTAATTCAATAGAATATGGATCGACATGGACATGAAATTCTCTGCTCTTGTCTGGAAAGACCAGAATGGGTGCAGTCACCATATTTTTTTTCAGTGTGTCAAAGCTCTGTTGGCATTCGTCTGTCCAACCAAACTGAAAGTCTTTCTTTAATAACTTCTCCATTGGCACAGTAATCTGATCATATCCTTTAATAAATTTCCTGTAATATCCAGTATGTTCTATCATAGTGCACACTTGTTTGACTGAAGTAGGAGGCGGTAAGTTGACTATAATTGCATTTTTTTATGGATCAACCAACAATACTTTCTTGCATACAATATGTCCTAATAATACTCCAAATGGTGAGAAGAAGATGCAATTCTTAAAATTTAAAGCAATTTGACACTGCCTACATTTGTCCAACATTAGTCTTAAACATTCAATATGATTTTTTAGCAAACTAAAAACAGTCTAGTCATCAAAATAGGCTTCTAAAAACTTATGCAAAAATTCTTTGAATGCTTCGACCACCACCCTGGAGAATATGGTTGGGGCATTCTTCAGTCCAAATGGCATCACTATGTATTGGTAGGATCCCCATTTTGTGGAAAATGTGGTCTTGTGGTGGTCCTCCTTGGCAATCTGAATCTGATGGTATCCTGAAAATTCGTCTGTAAAAGAATATACTTCTTGGCCTCCCACGTTATCCAACACTTCGTCTGTGAATGGTGTAGGGAAAGGATCATGCAAACAAGCATCATTCAACTTCCTGAGATCTACGCAGATCCTGATCTCGCCTATCTTCTTGTCTTGCACCACCATAGGGCTGATCCACTCTGACTCTTCGACAAGTTCAATGATCCCTTCTTCTAACATTATGTCGAGCTCAATCTTCACTTTTTCCTTATATTTTAGGTTCAATCTGTAGGGTCTTTGCTTGATTGGCTTCACATCTGGTTTCAAATATATTCTCATTTCTCCCATAGGTCCTTTGATACCCTTCATATCAGTAAACTTGGTCAGAAACAAGTCATGATACTCACGCAGTAATTCTGTAATTTTTTCAATGGTAGTAGCATCCCAGTAATCTCTGACATTAGCAAGATTTGGTGTCTCCTCTGTCCCAATATTGAATTTATTTATCTTGATTGGCTATCCAATGAATGGAAACTCAACTCCTAGTCCTTCCACATCCCTATGCCCTTCTATCTCAATGATGTTTACCTTCCTCGGATCGTTGTCTACGTCGACATTAATGTTGTAACATCCTTGTAATTTTTGGAATGGCATAGTCCATTCATCCTCTTATTTCCCCAAAGGGAGGCTAGATACCTCCTTAAATACGTTATGCCTCATAATCTGTAGTGCTTGATCTATTGAAGGAAATTCACTTTCAAACAAAAAGGTGGTTACAAAATTATGAAGCATACTTTCCCAATCTGCAGTGATGAGGCACAGCTCCGCTTGAAGGTACCAGTTAATAGGGGTCATGTCTAGCATGTTAATGAATCTGTGTACCCATTTTTCTCAAGGAATGTCACTCCAGGATTCTTCGTAGCTTCGCACATGGTCCTTTGGGCAGCTTCGACCTATGTACCTCACTTAACAGTTTCCTACGTGTGTTGAGAACCACGTTGTCATCAAGGTTCGACATTGTGTCTACTCTGTAATATTGCTTTTGTGCGTTCCCCACCATCTTGTTGGTGTAGCTTTCAAGGCCTCATCCATAGCTAACAGCCTCTATTGTGATGGTACGCTTGTTTCAAAATCTGAGATGAAGGCTTCTAGAGGGTTCAAACCATCAAAGGTAGGAAAATTACTTATTGTTGTACCAATCTAGCGAACTTCTCTGGTCAGTCGAGCACATCTCCTTGTGGATACATCAAACATCTGGTTCTGCCAATTCTCTAGCACTTCTTTTGAATATGATGAACACGCATTTTCACTTCACCAACTTAGATTTCCATCGGCAGTAGGTTTGATATAATCATGTTGTCTAGCTGTTATTTATATATTTTTTCTAGCTCATATTCGTGGTCTTCTTCTCTGATCGGCTCTGTATATTGTGGACCCTCATCTGGATCTAAGGGTGCAATGACCCTGTTGTTCCTGAGTTTATACTTTAAGGCTCTAAAGTATACCATCAAGGCATCTGAAATAAAAGAGGAAGAGAGGACAGTAAAGACAACTACTTAAATGATGAAGATTAAGGTTGGTTTCTCAACTGTCTGTGTGGGAATTCCCAGTTTTCCTGAATGTTGATATCTCTCTCAATTACTTCCCATGAACGTTCTAACTCAGCCTGGTTATTCACTATTTTCAATATGGTGTTGAATAAATTTAGGGAAATACTAGTTTGATCCGAAAGACCAGGTTCGACGTTGGGTTGCCTTGTAACTGGTATTATCATGGAGGATGAAAGATAAGGGAGATGTAGATATGTATTTATTTTTAGGCTTAGTTATCTCTAATTTACAATGTAAAGAGAACGATTTTAAAACACGAATTAATGAGGCGAGTGAATCAAAGGCCTTTTCTTATATCTAAGTTAAAACTTAAATAAATGGAAACATGTATGATATGAAGAAAACACAAAACTACTAACAAGGTGAGGCATCAATTTAAGAGGAATATCACATTGTAATAGGAGATTATGAAGCAAGAAAGATATTAATGAAGCATATGATGTTGTAATCCAAACATTTGTAGGTCTTACATCAGTTGATAATCAAAATAGAGGAAAAACTGTAAATGATATAAATAACAAGAATAATTTATTTCCATAGTAGTGGTTGTACTAAATTGTAGTCAAGCATTCATTAATAAAACACAAGAAAGAATGATGAAAAGACAGGGAAACACATAACTCAGACTTGACAAAATCCATAATCTTCAATCGGCTTTTCTATTAATTCAGAGTTTCTTTTAGATGTCTTCGTCACAATGCCTTTTCTAGAGAGGGAAAAAATCCCTTTGTCAGTCTTCTCTCCTTTTATTTATACAAATCATCGCTACTTGATAGTTAGCGATCTCTTATTTTTTAGGGAAAAAGAAGGAAAAATAGTTACAAAATTGCAACCTTAACCGTTGCATGATTAACATTTCTTTGGTCTATCATTTAAAAAGTATAAGACTTCGAATGATATTTCACTACTTAGCTGAAGTCTCTCCCTCTTTTGAAGCTATACATTCAACACACTTTTCTAAAATATGAACAAAAATTCTAGGTGGTGTCGGGAGATCTTTAGTTTCAAATAGATACAATTTTATTTGTATCTTTGGAACCTGGTCTTCAATACCTTTACCAACAGATCTGATCACTTGCATCTTTAAATTAGGCTGTACCAGCCATCTGTCTATCTGATTGGTATTGATTTCGCTCAACTATGAAATTTCTGCCTGAATCTCTTACAAGCTCTCTTTGTAGTACAACTGTTGTTTCACAATGTTTATCTTCCCTAGTAATCTGGAGCAGTCATTTCTTTTGATTCCTAAAGATTGCTTATCCAAAGAATCGAATATTCCCTCACAGTCATCTTTGATTTATTTAACTATCTTCTTATTTTCAACTATGTTTGTTTTCCATGCTTTGAGCATAATGTATCCTCTTATATGTTTTGTGACAAAAAAATTTAAATCTTTTGGCATCTCCCTGTTCCCTGAACATGCGACTTCCTTCTGAAAAGTATTCCTTGTTGCTTTAGCCTCTTTTTCTAGTAAAATAATGTTATCAAGAGATTTTCTTACCTCTTGAAAGTAACGTTGGATGATCTCTATTTTGGAGATCAATCGTTGTTGTTCAACTTCTATCTTTGTATGGGCTTCTAACGAGAGGGCTTGAAAAACCTTTCGATCTACGATCCATCCTTCTGTCAAACTCAACTTAGCCTGTAATTATTTAACAAGCTCACTCTCTTGAGTAACCTGTACCTGACTTGCTTGTATCCTTTGGTTCATTTCATCCAGGCTAGTTTTGAGTGATTGGATTTCTTGCCTTTCAGTAGCTCTGGCTTGCTCTAGACTCTTATTCACCTCTTCTCTCATGTTCTTCTCAGCATTTTTCCACTGATCCTGCAATTGAGCTATCATGTGTTTACTCTTCTTTATCCTTGTTCTCATGTTATCCACAGTAAAAAAAATTGTTGTTGCCATGACTCCCATGGATCTTGCTACCTCTATAGCGAAATCCTCCTCTTCCAGCCATCTATCAAGACCCTATTCTTTTTCACCATACTCCCTTCTCTCATATTCATTTCTTGCCTTACAATAGCCTTTCTCTTCTTGATGAAAAAATAATCAGAAGGAGGGATCTCATCTCTGGGAATAGGGGTGAGGTCACCAACATATATATCTCTCATATGTGGGAATCCAAAGGTGGACTGTAAAGGAGTTAAGGATGTTATGGGAATTCCTAGATCTATAGACCCTATTCCTCCCATAGCCTTGGGTATAATGACATCAACAACAAGTGATGAAGGAGGAGTGGACATACCAATTTCGGGAGGTGTCTTGGACCTCCTCTCTTCTTCCGTCTCTGGATCTTCTGTCTGTAAGGCCTCTTCATTTTGTGAAGAGCCTTCAGTCTCCTGAGGAAATTCTTCAGGATTGGCTTTATCTTGCGTTTCTTGCCCAGAACCTGAAAGAATATCTTCTTGTTCCTGAGGAAGGGTAATTTCTTCTCCTTGCAGTACTTTGGGCAGGCCACTCCATCTGTGATTTTGGAAGGTCAGAAAACTAGCTTCCAAGTCAGACGACAGTGTTTGTACTCTTTGTAATACTTCCTCATAGGTCCTAGTCCCTTTGAACAGATCATCACAAGGGGACTTCTCGTGTTCATAGGCCTTCATATTACAATGGGCCATGTGTTTTCCCACTAGTTGGTAAGGATCGTGCTTCCTGTGCTCAAGGTTTACCAATTTAACTTCCTCTAGCGCTGTCACTTCAACTTTTGAATGAACTAAGTTGAGAAATGAAAATTTCCCAATTTGAACGGGAAAAACTTGCTAAAATTTCTTTTGAGACACTTTTAGTTCTATCCCAATTCCACCTGCTACTATTTTGTGAGCCACCTCCCTACAGACCAGTCTGTCAGGGAGAAATTTTGGTAGGGCGTGTGGGGGGATTGAACACCCGAAAACTCTAACGTATGAAAAATTCTCCTCTATGAACCAGTCAACAACTTCTCTGAGGTTTCCTATGACTGACTCTGAAATGTGGGGAGGTGTACAACTGTACAACATCTGATGTAGTGGTATTACCATGAAATGAAAAATTTCATAGAACGAATCCTTGGTGTTTTCTTCCCAAAGTTTAGAATGATATTCATGAATTGGCTCCAGGTAAGTAGGATTCCAACTCCAATTCATCGAAGGGAAAGGGGTCGAGAAACATATGGTATCCATGAAGTATGCCGACATATAAAAGGCTACTAGTTGGCCCTTTGATCTTGCAGTCTAATATTCCATGACCTCCTTTTCCATGTTATCGGATAAAATCTTATCCCAATTGAGATTGTAACCTTTTGTTGCCTCATGCAAAAGAGGCACCCATTTTGCAGGGAAATGGGTGGGAATTTTCTTACCAAAAATTCTACATAACATCATCACCACATAAATCATATACTCATTCAATGAGGCTGTGGCATAAATAGCATGGGTGTCAACCTTGAATTTTCCCTCATTTCTCCACCAGTCTTTGATTATGTCATGATAGGTTTGTTCTGCCTCCAAACATTATTTTCTTTGAAAATTACTCACAAAATCTTGATTATAAACATACTTGGGATTGGGGGATAATTTATACATTACTTGTATATGTTCCGGCCTGAAAGAGCCAATGACGACCCCTCGATTTTCTAGAATGTTCCTCGTCTATACGTCAGCTCGCTCTAAGGTCCAACTGATCATGTAATTATAAGCCATAAGTTGTGGCCATGTAGCTATTTTGTGGAGCTCAGACTCCGCTATATCTCGAAGCTTGTTGTCGGCATCATGAGGGAAATTTTTAATTTCATAATCCAGAGTCTCAAAAATCTGTCTCCATGATTTTATGGAATCGATGGTGTGCGGTGTTGTACCAGATATAACATCTTCGTATGGACTTGAGCCTTCTATAATCTCTTCGCTTTTCTTGGGTGCCTTCTTAGGTACCATGATACCTGTGTTGGATCAGAGACTTGTTTACAGAGAAAGTGTGTATAAAACCAGGTAAACGTGACTTGCAGCAGATGTAAAGGATAGCTATGAAGTTTGAAACATAAGACTTTCTTAACCTTCAATTTCACGTTAAAACGAGTGTACAGACGCAAATGATGAAAAAATAATTCTTTTTAATGGAAAGATATGCCTAGAGATACGCTTTCATGTCAAAAAATATCTTCATTTATCTGTTATTAATGTCGTCGTATATCGACGATTTTGAAACTAAAGTTTCAAAAATCACTGCCTTCTTCAATTCCTGAAATGCGAAAGGCGGTTTAATTATTTCTAATCCTGTTTTTAAAAATGAACTAATTTGTCTCCATGATTTTATGGAATCAATGACATGCAGTGTTATATCAAATATAACATCTCTGTCTGGACTCGAGCCTTCTGCAATCTCTTCACTTTTCTTGGGTGCCTTCTTAGGTGCCATGATACCTGTGCTGGATCAGAGACCTATTTACAGAGAAAGTGTGTATAAAACTAGGTAAACGTGACTTGAAACAAATGTAAAGGATAGCTATGAAGTTTGAAACATAAGACTTTATTAAGCTTCAATTTCACGTTAAAATGAGTGTACAGACACAGATGACGAAAAATTAATGCTTTTTAATTGAAAGATATGCCTAGAGATACGCTTTCATGTCGAAAAATATCTTCATTTATCCGTTATTAATGTTGTTGTATATCGACAATTTTGAAACTGAAGTTTCAAAAATCACCGCCTTCTTCAATTTCCGAAATGCGAAAGGCGGTTTAATTATTTCTAATCCTGTTTTTAAAAATGAACTAACCTTAAACTTAAACCCTTTTTAGAGAAAACGTGATTTCGTGTTTCGGAACTTCGGGGATCCTGTTGTCAAGGAATAAGTCACAAGCAATCCCCAGATCGCGAAATCGCAATGATATTAGCGAGACACTAAGACATGTATTAGGGATTTAATTAAACCTAGTTAATAATTAATTACTTTTTTAATTTTCGGAAAAACGAGGATCGGGAGTCCGAGGGTTGAGAGTTTGAAGGCGCTTTAGTGGCAAGAAAAACCCGAAATTGTGAAATATTAAGGGAAAGATAATATGTTTAGGAACTTAAGTAATCACGGGTTTAAAGAGTGTTCATGGAAAATGGCAGGAAGGTAACCTTTATTTCTCCCCCCTTTTAACTTTTTTAAACATATTAAACCTTTCGGGACTTCGGCACCGAGAAAAAAAGATAGTCGAAAATCATACTTCGAGGAAAGTCGAATCTCGAAAACCTGAAAAGGAATGGAAATCTCAGATCTCCTTTTGATTAAGGGCAGCTCCACGACTTAGGAAAAAATAAAGCTTCAGTTTTCAAGGATGGGAAAAAAAAATTAAACTTTGTGTCAATATTAGGCTCCATCTGGGGATCTTGTCTCCTTGTGGGACGAAAAGAACATGCTTACCAAGTGCCTTCATTGGGTAATGGAGTCAATTATTCGGCTCTGTGAAACATATTTTTGGAGAAAAACCGAACAAGAGTAGGGTCTCAACATTAACCTTGAAAAACTCTTCAAAACAAAAACTCTGACTATCCCGAGCAGGTTTTCAATAAACCTCTTATCCTGAAACTGAGCTCAAAACTTTGTAAGATAATCAAAACCAAACTAATCATCTTATCAGGTTTCATGTGATTATGTTTTCATCAAGGTAAGTGTTTGTGTTGTGTCTGGTAAGGATATCCCCTAAACCTATGATAAAATTCAGTCGAAAGGAAAAGAAATCACCAGAACGTCTTGTAATTTGTGTATGACATCTTTTATCAGATACGAGGATATTGCTTCACTACCAACGAGCCTGTTTAGTACCCTGGTGAAGTTATTTGACTTCCCATATTGAATTTCCTTTCACCACTTCATTATTTTCAAGCATTTAAATGCTGAGATGAGGGAAATCAATATTGAATTTCCTTTCGCCATCTGTCTGTATTTATTCTTTTATATTTTTGAAGTGGGGGAAATCAATGCGTATACAATATACTTAGGAAGATATCTGTTTGAAAAAGAATCAAAGCTTGTCAACTCATTTAAATAGCTCTGGGTTAATCTTCTCCTTTGCCTTCAAAAATCATGGGCTTCAAAGAACTCCTTAAGGGAAACTTTTGACCTTTAGTCCAGGGAACTTCCTTGAGCAAAACCAATCATTTTTTCCTGTTAGAATAACTAGTAAGGTTAGGATTAACCTATACATGTTTGTGATCCAACTAAGTCAGAAAACTTAAAAACACAACCCACTCTCTTTCTTGAAAGTTTATTCGAGAGTTTTCTAGGCCAGAGTGAGACCCCTCTATTGTCAGGAAGATTTAAGATTGGACCCTCATGGTTAGGTGGGGAAAGGATTTACTGTGTTCAAGGGGAGGGTAAAGGAGTTTATTAGAAAAAAATCATACATGTGACTATT
>JASDQU010409901.1:0-10517 GCA_032191745.1 Picea mariana | reverse complement strand
TGCACACCTATGCACTGTATTCGAATCTATGCTAATTCCTCCTGAGCTTACTTTGTTCCTATTTTGCCATCGATGCACACTCTGATCCTGCCATCAATGACAATCTCACTTTGCCTGTTAAACCTGCCAACAATCCTCTGCACTATCTCTTCTGAACTTATCGAGCTTGCTCTGCAGCGTCTTCCTAAAATACTTTTGATGCCCATCTATTACATTCTTCCTGTACTCATGCCATCTTCACTATTGTACTTTCCATCAATGACAAGTATACGATGCATGTTAAACATTTTCTAACACTCTTATGCTACCATATGTGATTATACATGCACCCCTCTGCATTACCCTGCTATTCGAGTCTCTATGTCACTTTATGATGTGTAACTATTAGGGTTTCCTCTCCACTCACACAGCCAAATAGGCAGGAAATTCACTATCTTACTCGCATGTAAGGCAAGTTTTCCATAAGAACCAAGTGTTTCATCTCAAATTGTTCTCATCCATCAGAAGTTCGAAGAAGGATTCACAAGCCTATTGGTTACCCAATCTCCGGTGTAACTCATTAACTGGATTTCAAATATGATTATACAATTGGAAACCCATTTCAAATCGGCTCTTGGCACACTGCTGTTCAAATTCATTTACTTGACTAACTATTGAAACGATGTCGGTTTTCTCATCCATGTCGAGGGTTTCCATTGAGAAGATTGGCATCTGACAATGCTCACAATGACTAACAAGAAAAACCACGAACAAGTTATCTGCCATTTCCAGAGTTCAATCATTGGTGTGTTAAAGGTGTGTGCACAAAGCATTTTGATATCTCACAACCAATTAACATTCGAAAAAGGGTTACTAGAGATCTGGTATTGTGTTTCTTCTCAACTGGTTACCTAATAGCCAACTTCCATGTTTCCGGCATCAAGCAGGCTCCATCATTATATAGCAGGCTCCATCATCATTATATAATGCTTCATGTCATTTATTTCTCTCTTGGATAAATTGGATACACAAGAGGTTTAAGGTTATTCAAAGGATTTGCATCACTCTCACCTTGTCCCTGACAGGGGAATGAAATCAATGATTGACAATCAAGCTTTAAGTTTTGAATTCCTCTCAATTGAGTAGTAACAAGCGAGTGAGATTGGTTTGTGGTTTCCCTTAAACCACCACTTAGTAGAAGACTTACAGCTTCTACTAGACAACGGTTTGTGGTTTCCCTTAAAACTCTACTTGGTAGAAGACTTTTGACTTCTTCTACATCATAGTTTATGGTCATATTTAAACTAGCATTGAGAGAAATTCCAATTAGTAGAACACACCAGCTTCTAGATAACTTAGGAAATGTTCTAGGAACCATTGAGCCTAGAGCACATTTCCAAAGTTTGTGGTCATCCTTAAACCACCAAATGAGTTTTTGGTCATCCTTAAACCACTAGATTAGTTTTTGGTATTCCTTAAACCACCACCATCATTCGGTTTATGGTCATCCCAAAACCACCATATTTAGAGAGCACATTCAGCCATCAATAGCTACACACTTCCAAATTTCAACTGCCCACTTTCAGATATCAACTCTCACCTTCAACTCATATACACCCCTTCGAATTGAGGGGGGCGGGATGTTGGAAACGTAATCCATTAAGGGTTACTCGAAGGAGGAATATGAAAGGTCACTAGCTATGAATCATCATTAGGATTCCAAGAGACCTTAGGCGATGATTCCAAAGGTCAAATCATTGTGTATATATATATATATATATATATATATATATATATTTGTATCATATTGATTAATAAATGTACTTCATGCCTTATCTATTCTCGTGTTTCTAATAGTGGTTCCGTTGTCAAGATACTATTGTTAACCCATGGTCGACGGACTTACAGAACTCGTAGAATGGAGTGTGAGTATTTATGGTATTTCTGCAATGTGGGATAGCGGGGTGGCACATGGCCCCACTGCCTGCATATTTCACACCATTTGGATTTTCTAGATGGAAATGGACTTAGTGCACATGTTGCCACATAATTTGGAAGGACAGGGCACTCGTCTCAGCGATACCCCTTGAAAAGGCATGTAGTACACCATACATGCTCATGCACAACTTTAGTATTGGCCATATCTTGCATCTATGGTGTTAGGTTGGCCAGTTGCGACTCAACCTGTGCCAACCTGGCTAATGTCTCTACACCTCCAAGTGTAGCTTCCAAATGCATCATGCTCTCGACTGCCTCTGCATAATTTTTCACCCTTTGTTGGGTGAGAGGGACTCATATATGGGGGACTAACCCCACAATGAACCATTCATTGTGTTGCACATCTTGGATTTGGAATTTTATCCTATCCAACAAGATTTTAAGCCATTGTTCATAGTCCCAGACAATTTCTCCTTCCTTCTGTTTGATCTCCTTGATTTCAATCATGCATTGGGATTCTAACTTAGGATTTTGAAACTCTCTAAGTAGATCCTGCTTAATATTGGCTAGGGACCTTGCATGTCTTGTTAGAATAATAGCCTTGTATTTCATGTACCACATCAGGGCTCTATCCTTGAATGTGGGCTTGAGTTGCATGATCTTAGTCGCATCATTTGTAACTCTCTTTACAGACCAAATTGCTTCACAGGTGAACCATTGTTTCTCTGCATAATCCTTACCTGTTCCATGGAACACGAGCAACCTCTGTCTACTATCTTGATTCTCTATTCAAATTGGAGCTAGTTCCTCTTTTATGACTGCTATTGGCTGGACCTTTCCACACCATTATTGCTAGGGGTAAAGTATCATTAAATTTTCCTTCTTCTTCAGTTATCTCGTCACTTCTCTCTTCTTCTTCTCTTTATTTGACTCCAATATCTTCACTTTTTACTGTGTTTTCTTTTGGATTAAAAATGCACAAGGGGGGTAGTAGAAAGGGGGGGTAACTCCATCTTCTTCTGAAACTTCTTGTGAGGTGACCCAGAGAGCTATCTACTTGCAACCACGCAAGACCATCCACTACTGTCAAATCATCTCCCCCACCACTAGGGGATCCTCCATATTCCTCTTTTCCTAGCACACCAACATCTTGACCCTTCCTTGCTATCCTAGTTGCACACCACAAATGCACGCTCTGTCTTTCGGGCCAAAAACTGCACTACAAATCTACACATTGTCTCTCGATCTGATTTGCACACTGCCACTTTGTACGCAATCGAATTCTCCAAATAGCACACTACCAATTCATTCATCATTATCTCTTTTTACGAGCGCACCACTACTATGCGCTTCATATTTTTCTAATGTTGTGGCATTCCAAAACAACTTAGAGGTGCATACTTCATCACTTAGCTATGTACTAGTATCACTACTAGTATCCCTACTGGACACCATATCCTCTATGCCATGCCTCTTTGTTGTTTATATTATGGTAGCCTCGGGAGGTATAAACCTCTATTGTGACCTATGACGAGATTATAATATTTCGAAAGGAAGCAAAAAAGTAAAGGAAACCCTAGATGATATGTCGGCTGCAGAAATATAATTAATATGAATTAATTAATACCCAGAAGAAGAAGTCGACCCAGGAAAGTCTGCTAGATTATTATAAATACAGGGCGCCAGTTCTCATTATTCACATTCTCAGAATTGCAGAGAGCCAGTTGTGCACACTGCAGTTTGGCATCTTTGTGCACAAGTTTCTGGGAAAGGTGTTGCACCGGTTTTTGGGTGGGACTATTTGATCATCTTTGGCTACTTTTCTTTCTTGGTGCATTAGCCTTGCTTGGCTATTGATTGCTACCAGTATTCTTCTCTGTCAAGGTCAAGGTGCTCGGAGGGTGGCTTCGGCCTATGGTTGGGTGACAAGGGTATTGTCAATGGAAAAATGAGCACAATTCTTCATATTCTAATAGGTTATGGGCCCACACCTCCTTCATTCGGTCTAAACGCTGGAAGGAAGCATAGCCACTAGGATATTGAGCTCGCTAAGGAACTGCTACTAGGGTTACTATCAGGAGCAGTTTCTAAGACACTGTCGCCAGGGTTACTAGCAGAAGCAGCTGCAAAAACCCTAATCTGAGATTCGGCACCTTGTGATGGAGCATCTCTCTCAAAAGGAATATATTCAGATGTGCCCTAACTCAGCACACCTTTTGCCTCTCTCAAAAGATAGAAATGACGAAGTTGAATTTTTGGATCAAGGCATGACCAGTTACCAGTCAACCGAAGACATGAGTGAAACGATCAGTCTTTTACATTACTCAGAACTCACTTGAATAATTGAAGATGACATGTGGATAATCCACAATGAAGCTTCTAGGCACATGACGGGAGATCAAGCCAGAATATCAAATCTTAATGAGAAGAAGACATTGTACAAGGTAGAGCTTGGAGACAAAAGCACTTACCCCGTCGAAGGATTTGGACAAGCCTCCGTCAAGTTGAAATCAGGTAACCATGTTCACTTAAGCAATGTTTTATATGTACCTGGTTTAGAAAATATTCTTGTATCAATATCATGCCTAGAAGACAAAGGAAACAAAATAGCCTTCGTGGATGGAAAGGTGTTATCATGGCATAAAGACTCCAACATAGAGAGTGCTAGGGTTATTGGAAGTCGTAAATGAAATCTGTACAGACTACTAGAACAAAATGAAGAATCTCTTGTTCATGGTGAAGTCAATCCCAATGAACTTTGGCATAGAAGGTATGCTCAGACTAATTATCAAGAATTACCTATTCTCAGAAAGATGGTTGAAGGAATAACAGAATTACAATCTACACATGAAGGAATCTACAAGGGATGTGCCCTTGGGAAGAATATCAAGAAACCATTCCCAAGTAGCAATAACAAATCTAAGGAGATTCTAGATCTGATACACTCAGATGTTTGTGGTCTGATGCCAGTAAAATCTCTAGGAGGATCTTCTTACTATGTAATCTTCATAGATGACTATTCAAGAAAAGCTTGGTTATACCTACTAAAGACAAAAGATGAAGTATTCAACAAGTTTCAAGAGTTCAAAGAAGAAATCAAAAACCTCACGAATAAGAAGATCAAGATGCTAAGAACAGATAATGGTAGAGAATACACATCAAATGAATTCGTTACATTCTGCAAATCGGCAGGGATTAGGAGGGATTTGACTGTTCCTCATAATCCTTAAAAAAATGGTGTAGCAAAAAGAAAGAACAGATCTATTGAAGAAACCATAAAAACCTTACTGAACGATCAAGGTCTATCCATGTTCTTATGGGGAGAAGCAGCAATGACGACAATATATGTGAAGAACAGAAGTCCTCATCGTATATTGAAGGACATGAAACCAGAAGAAGACTTCTCAAGTAAGAAACCTAATGTGGAAAACCTAAGAATATCTGGATGTCATGTTTACTCTCACATTCCTAAGGACAAAAGAAATAAACTAAAATCCTTGGGAAAGAAGGGCATATTTGTGGGATATAGTGATTCATCCAAGACTTATAGAATCCATATTCCAAAAAAACATAAGATCGAAGTCAGCAGAGACGTGACCTTCAAAAAAAATATGGCCTTCAAGAAATCCATAGAAGAAACGATAGAAGAAGAAGAGATTGAAGAACCTAATGAAGAAAACACAGAAAATGAAAATGACGAAAAGGAACAACCTTATCATCCTATGGATCCATGTGAAAACATTGATTTAGATATTGTACCTAAGACCAAGAAATGACTATCTTGGCTTGAAGCTACATTACAAGACCCAGAAAGACTCAAGCTTCCAGAAGGAACATTCAAGAAGAGTAAAAGACTGAAAAGATTCTCAAGTTATGCAGCATACTTGACAAAGCTTCTAGATGAAGAACCTACCACATTTGAAGAAGCAGTTCAAAAGGGAAAATGGAAAGAAGATATGATGGAAGAGCATCAATCCATTATGAAAAATGAGGTATGGGAAATCGTACCCAGACCTAAAGAAAAATCAGTGGTAACTTCAAAATGGGTATACAAGATCAAACATGCAGCAAACAGAAGCATGAATAAATACAAGGCAAGATTCATAGCCAGAGGTTTCTCCTAGAAGGAGGGAGAAGTTTATGAAGAAACCTTTTCTCCGGTGGCTAGATATACTTCCATCAGAGCTATCATATCTCTTGCCACTTCCATGGGATGGAACTTACATCAGATGGATGTAAAGACAACTTTCCTCAATGGAGAAATTGAAGAAGAAGTATATATTGAAGAACCTCAAGGGTTTGAGGTACATTCCAGAGACACTCACGTTTGCATATTGAAGAAATCTCTATATGGACTCAAGCAAGCTCCAAGGGCTTGGTATGCTAGAATGGACAACTATCTAATGAGACTTCGTTTCTCCAAGAGTCATGTAGATACAAACATTTATTACAAAGTCGTGGACAATGCACCTGTGATTATACTATTATATGTTGACAATCTATTCATAACAGGTGAAGAGTCTCTCATTATCCAGTGCAAGAAAGAATTAGCCTCTGAATTTGATATGAAATATCTAGGTCTCATGCATTATTACTTGGGACTAGAAGTATGGCAGAAGCGTGGTGACGTATTTCTTGGACAAGGAAAGTACTCAATAAAGATCCTTCAGAAGTTTGGAATGATGGATTGCAAGTCCATGGACACTCCTATGAATGCAAATATAAGAAAAATAAAAGTTCCAAATTTTGATCCAGTAGATCCATCTCTATATCGACAACTAATTGGGTCATTGATGTATTTGGTAAATACTCGACCAAACATTTGCTTTGCTTTGTGGTTAACATGAGGAATGGTTTGTTTTCGAGGTTGATAGAGGACAATCTTTTCCTCTTGTGGTTAACAGAGGAAATGGTCTGGACAATCATTCCTTAGGGTTTATAAATTCTCTCCAAGGTGCACTTTGATTAGTGTAGGAGGAATGGCCTAGGGTGGGGAATGGTCCAGGCTCAACAATCAGGGACAGGCATTCCCTAGGGTTGATACATTCTCTCCATGGTGCACTTTGATTAGTGTAGGAAGAATGGCCCAGGGTGGGGAATGGTCCAAGTTCAGAAGAGAGGACAGTTATTCTTCCTTGCTTGAGAAGAATAGTCCAGATATCTCATTGTTCTACTCTGAGGGAAGATATTCTTTCAGATCTCATAGATGTGAGTGAAAGATTGGCCCAGATGATTCAGTTTATTTTATAACAATATTTTGTGTGCAGGTTGACATCAGATGATTTTTATGGAGATTGCCTATCTCTAGACAGTAGAGATATGCTACTATGGTGGATATGTTCCACTATTTGTGACTGTGTGTCATGGTTTGAGTAGTTGTGTACTATCGTGGATAGACATAGTTGTGTTCTATCAATTGATATTGTACCAGTTGTCATGGAGATTATCCAGTTGGATAATTATGACGGTGCTCGTGATGCTACTAGTCAAATGGTATGTGTGTGCTTAAGACCATACCTCCCTAACTAGGAGGGAGTGTTGATATTATGGTAGCTTCAGGAGGTATGAACCTCTATTGTGACCTATGATGAGATTAGAATATTCCAGAAGGAAGCAAATAAGTAAAGGAAACCCTAGACGAGATGTTGGCTACAGAAATATAATTAATATGAATTAATTAATGCCCAAAAGGAGAAGTCGGCCCAGGGAAGTCTGTCAGATTACTATAAATACAGGGTGCCAGTTCTCATTATTCACATTCTCAGAATTACAAAGAGCCATTTGTGTGCACTGCATTTTGGCATCTTTGTGCGCAAGTTTCTAGGAAAGGTGTTGCACCAGTTTCTGGGTAGAACTATCTGATCAGCTTTGGTTACTTTTCTTCTTTGGTGCATTAGCCTTGCTTGGCTATTGATTGCTACCAGTATTCTTCTATGTCAAGGTCAAGGTGCTCGGAGGGTGGCTTCAGCCTATGGTTGGGTGACAAGGGTATTGTCAATGGTAAAACAAGCACAATTCTTCATATTCTAACATTTGTGGGCCTATCCTCATTTGTGCTCCACTCTGGCACAACATCCACTCCTGCACTACCACTTGCTGCAATTTTTTTTCTCTTCATCTTTGACTCGATCCCTTCTTGTGTGATTCTGGCTAATTCTTTTCCACCTTTATCTTCCACTCTTCTTGTGTACCTCTCAAATATTTTTCTCCTCTGCTCTTCTGGGTCCATTCCACACCTCACCTCATTTCAACGACTTCTTGGATCCTCCTCAATGTATTCATCTTCTATCTCCTTTTCTCCCACCTTTTCCAAATCCCCCCCCTCGGTGTTAGGGGGTTTACTCGGTCATTTTATTGGGCTCCATGTGCATTATTCTTCTCTCCACAAAAAACATCTTGATCCAAAGTGAAATCCTTCGAGCATCTGCTTCCTTGGACCTTCTTCAAACTTTCTTTCTTCCTCGCTAACAGAATCGTTATATTCTACAGAAAACTCAATAACTTATCCTTCCTTCACTCAAGCGAACCAAAAATCAATAGCTTGAGTCCACTTGTTATCAAACACCTTCAAGCTATCAAGCATGGCTTGATCCCAAAATATCGGTTCCAATGGCAATGCAGCTGAATTGATAGCAGTTTTCCTCTTTATCCATTCATGCAACAAACAAGGAAATTATGTGAAGAATATATCATGCATATATAAGTAAAGATATATGCCTTTCCATTCCTTTGCATTCACCCTCAATCCTTACATCTCTCGTGGGGAAAAATCATCTTCTTTTGCTTCCATCTAGTCTTGAATATCCTCCTTATAAGGATGCCAACTCATTTTTTTCCTTCATCGATCTCAACAAGACTTCAGGTCCTGACAACGAAACCATTTGTTGGGCGTTTTCAATCCACACTTGCATGCATCCCGTCCTTTTTAATGTTGGGGAATTTTAGACCCAAGGTTCATCTAGAGATGCCCAAAAAAAACCCCCAAAGCATTAGCATATCAATCCTCGGCCAAGGCCGAGGAAGGTCTCACCTAATATGAAGAGAGGATCACAGAGACCATAAGGTCTTGTGACAGGGATGAATATTTAAACACGTGAATAGTCACTACAATTGGCATCCATGTAACTCATGTCTGATAAACTATTAGGACTAAGAGTTAAAACAATACACAGACAAAATCAACTCATACATAATAGACACATAATGGATCAGAAATTCCATCTCTTTATTACTGGAAACATTTCATCACATCAGAGATATACAATGTGCATGATAGATACATATGACAACCATATAAATTCATATCTTTGTTATTTAAAACCTCAGAGTTACAACATTCTGCATCATGCACCTTGAATCAAAACTTAAACATATCATAAACACATGATTATATTCAAAGCATTGCAATATTACAATAGGCTCAGAGTGAGCTCAATACTGGAGACTCAATCAACTTGCTAAAACCACTAACTAGATAGCTCTATTTATGATGTTATAGCTTCCTTTTATAGCTTTCTCTACTGGGGGAGTGCTATCTCTTTCTTCTCTACTCCACTTATTTGTCATATCAAGCTACCTCGCACACCTCTGGTGTCTTCCAGCATTCTAGGTAGACTTTCTACATAAAGGGTAATATTAACTATCTGGCCATCTCATTCTCTAGCCATCCCATGTCTTTGTATGTTGTTGATAGTAATCATTCGGGGAGTTTTCCCGATCATTCCTTTCTTGCTTCTAGCAGGCATCTTCTTGTTTTCTGGTGCAATGGAAAAAAATGTGATTCGGTGCGCACTCTATGGCATTCCTTACAAATTTCCTTAGGCACACACAAAACCATGGAATGAGTGCGCACAACTTCATTTTTGCACGCGTGCAAAACTGAACCCGAAACTTTGAGTGCCAACAAAATTTGGCATCATTGTGGTACACATAACCTTTGGAAAATTGTTTGCAGTTTTTGAAGCTTATTCTTAGCATTCAGATTTGAGGTAAAGACCCTAGAATTCTTTGACATAGTGTTACACGTCAAAATTGCTCAGATGGATAAGTGTCGCATTGTCCCTCTCAATTGTCGTAAGTGTTGCATCTTCCCTGCAACTTTCGCAAGTGTCGCAAGTTGGTCACTAGTGTTGCAAAAGATGTTCAAACATACTGCCATGATAATGACACTAAGGAGGCACTTATAACATCTCACATGACTGATTTGAAGGAGGAGAACTGGTTTACTGAAGTCAAACAACTCTTGACGCCTGAAAGGAGCCCTGAAACAAAGGTTTTGAGGGGGAGCGCTCCCCTACTTCAGCTCCAGAAGCACTGGCGCTCCCCTATAATGCTTCAGGGAGCATTATAATGCTCCCCAGCCCCTTTGAAGGAGCACTGCTCATATTGAGAGCGTTGTCGCTTCCCTAAGGCTTATCAGAGAGCACTAAAGTGCTCTGATGCCCCTTCTAAGGGAGCGCTTCCTAATTTGAGGCAGTAGTTGGCCCGTTGAGGAGAATAAGGGGAGGATCTTTCGAGATTAGGAGGTAGTTGTGCTCAAATTATTGGTTTCATCAAGAGATCCCTGATCTAAGGAGAAGGTTCCCAACTTGTTCTAAAGA
>JASDQU010409890.1:0-10517 GCA_032191745.1 Picea mariana | reverse complement strand
AAGCAACACCGGAATGAGCCTCCTCTCCTTAGGGTTTTGACTCTATGGCACCATAAAGCCTAACTCTCTTGTCCTTAGATTTAGATTCTCCCGAGACTTAGCCTTGCTTCTTGACTCCATAATACCCTAAGGCACTAGTCTAACTCTCCAACGTTGAGGTTCTTGTGCCAAAACAACACATTCAAACTTCTTAAATTTGAAACCCTAACGAACCCTAACGTCTCACTAACCCTAAATTGATGATGACGTCATGCCTAGCTTGAACTCTTGGTTAATTGAAAACGTTGTGGCTTGGTCATCTAGCAATAGACATTGATGTGTTGATGATTTTCATTGGCCTATTTGCAAAACGTTGAGCACTTTGTCTATGAAACTAACCCTAAAAAGGGTTGACGTCACCTCTAGCAAGCTTGACGCAACACTCTTGTATTGAATGAGCAATTGATGATATTTTATGATAATTTAAAGATTGATTGTATACATTGAATATTATATCATTTCCAGTATTTATTGAGAAGTAACAAGTCATAGTCATTTTTTGCAATCATTGACTTCGTCAATAATTACTGCTATTTATGCTCATGTATATTAATTGTTGATAGTCATTAATTTATGAAGTACTAACCACTGTTGCACATTTTAGTTTTATTGTTGCCTTGTCTCGCAAACAGGTGCCTATTTTGTGGTTTATCTTTTTCTTGACTATCTTCTCGGCGGTAATCTGTGAAAGGGAAAACTTACCTTGATCCTTTAACCCTTTGCCTTTCAAAACCCCAGATTGCCAGGGACGTCTCCCTTGGGTTTAGCCACCCTAAATAGAAAGAGCCCCTCATCGAGGTGACAGTGGGTGGGGAAGCTCCTGTTACGCCAGTTTGATCCTTACCTTTCTGCTATTTGACCTAGACTACAAACTGAGCGATAACAGGAACTCAACCAAATAATTTTTAAAAATTATTTGTGACCTTTCACTTACCTTAGCACGAATCCCATGCCTCCTACACACCCTTGGATCTATCCAAGCTATTTTTCTATTTTTCTACACCCTAGATCTATTGCGCAAATCCTAAGTGGTGCGCCCTAGCCTTGAGATCTACTCATTTGCTTGGTGGTGGACACTTGGCTTAGATCCAAGAGAGGTAGGTTTGCCTCTCCAAGTATAAATAGATCTCATTTCTCACTCCCAACACACCATATCTTGAGTTGTTGTTATGCTACTTGATTTCCAACTCTCTCTCTCTCTAGTCATTCATTTCATTTCATTTCCATTCTATGCTCTAGGGTTTTGGAGTATTTTCTCTCCAAAATCATTTTTCTTGAGTAATATCAATAAAGGAGAAATTTTGGAGGACAACAAGAAGACTAAGGCGTATGCTTCTTTTTCTTATGCATGGGAGGTAACATTGTGATGATTTCTTTAGATGATTGCAACACTAGATCTTAGGTAAAGTGTTATCTAAGTAGATCTACTAATGCGTATGCTTATTGGGTTTATCTATCTTGATGTGTTAAATAAAATAGAAGTGTCATTTTGTTTCAATATATCAACATATTGTCTATTGTATGCATGTTACTTGAAGAAATCTTGCAGGTTTACTTCTAGGGTTTCATTGGGAACTCCTTCACGGAGAAGGGTCACTTGAAGCTCTCACATACTCCATTTCTCTAACCCTATTACTCTTCATATATTATTGCTTTCCATACATTCCATTTTCAGCTAGCATATAGTTGTTTAAGTAGGTCATTTTAAATCAATATAATCTCTTGGTTTCTTGTGGAAAGTCTTGCCCTAAAAGGCAAGGGTTTTCCTTAATCCCTTTTGGTTGTGTGTAGCCATTCTAGCAAGCAAAGCTTGCTGATTTTGCAGGTATATCAGATCTGGTTGAGAGGCTTTTGGCTGCCCAAAGGAGAAGCACACAACACTAGAAGGCCCTCTTGGAGATTTGGTAGCTATCTCTCAACCCTACTTTGCAATTTTCTTCATTTTTGCCATGTTTTTACCTCTTTCTTTTGCTTGTTAGTGGTTCACACCTATAGAAGAAGGAGTGGTATGGCCTCCCTCTTTGTGTGAACTTGTTGGGTAGCATAGATCTAGCTAGGGTTTCTTTTCTTAACATTTTTGCTTTTCCTTCTAGCTAGGACGTGAGGTTTAGAAGGTGAGGGGCACCTTCTCAACCTAGGATGTGGGGTAGGTTTGCCTTTGCTTGCTTGCTTGCTTGATAGTTTACTTGCTTAGTTTCTTCTCTCTCTTAATCTTTTCTTGTTTGCCCTAATTTCTAAATATCAAAAGAAATTAACCTAACTAAGCACACCTATAATAATACCTACCTAGTTGGGAGAGGAATACCCCAAAAGGAAAGGCTAAGTGTTGATGCGATTAATGTGATCTATGGTTCAATGATATAATTGCTTATGTTTTAGATCTACATCATAGTTTTAAGCCTATTGGGCAACACTTAAGTAACCTAACTAAATCTATCATATTGCTTAGTTTAATTTCAAGTCTATTTTCTCCCTCTCTCATGCACATGGTTTAGATCTTAAATGCTTAACATCTAAGTGCTTGACAAGTAATTGGTTTATTCTCTTATTGCTTACATCTATTGGAAGCCACTTGCTTAGGCTTGAATGTTATTGAATGGTTAATAAGGCAAACACACACTAAATTTTCTTTCAATCTCTTGAAGGCAAGTTGTTCTTGCCCTAGTGATTTTCTTTCATAGCAAGCTCTTTAAGTGCATGTGATATATCTTTCTTTTTCAACCATCTTATTTGCTTTACATGTGTTGATATACTTGAATTGCATAAGCTAGAAGAAACACACCTAAAAGCTAATAACAGTTTCGGCCATATCACTAAATTGCAATTTTAAAGTGTCTTAAAATCTTCCAAAGACTCTAATAATCACCTATAATGTCCCCCACCGCTTGATAAAGAGGTGATGAGGAGACTCAGTGACCTGGGCATCCCCACTAGGTCATAGTCTCACACTGAGGGGGAAAGTCAACTAGACTAAGGTTATATTCTTAAGTTGACTTAAAGAAAAAGGTTAAAAGGAGTAAAAGATAACTCAATTAAATAATAGAAGTTAACCCTGGGAGTTAATCTAACTCAACAGAGGAATAGAAGGAAAAGTATAAATAGAAGGCTGGGGCGCACCTATTATTCATTCTAGATTTGGTATATTGCTTGTTATTTCTCTTGAGTATACAATTTGGGGGTTTTGCTGTACAAACCCTTGTGAGCAACTCAGTGGTGAAAGATCCACTCACCTTGTTCCACAGCTTGGTCTCGGGGATGAAAGACTCCTCCACACCATTCTACACTCAGCATATTTCCACCTAGCGTTTCAGAAAGTAGTAGGGCCGTACTGTTCTTGAGTTTCCAGCAAGGGCGCACCATCATCTAGAGAAGGGTTCGATCCAGCTGATCAGGAGGGCCTTTGGCTATTTCGACAATTGGGTTTTACTTGCAGGGGTCCAACCATCATTTTGAGGGTTTTTCTGGAGAGTTATCACCATCAGATATTTAGCTTCAGATTGGGACGATTTGGAGGCAAAGGGGCGTCCTATGATTCAGTAAATTTCAGATCTAGAGAGCTTCACTTGGAATTTGAGTCTGGAACTTCTCCTACGGGGTTCTCATAGCCCAATCTACATTCCTGGGAAGTTTCAGGGCAT
Organism: Picea mariana; assembly: GCA_032191745.1. Lineage (NCBI taxonomy): Eukaryota > Viridiplantae > Streptophyta > Pinopsida > Pinales > Pinaceae > Picea > Picea mariana. The sequence continues at coordinate 6,840 of JASDQU010409890.1, read as the reverse complement.
TTGGAGACTTCCCTCATCAGGGTCGAGCCACCTAGGGTTCCAGGCATCCAGGAGGGCGCAACTTCATTAGAGGATTCAAAGTTTGGAGGAGTTTGCCTTAGTCGTTTGGCTGGAGATTTCAGGAGGGTTTTCCTATCACCTAGATCTATCAGTTGGCAGAGTCTGGGCTCATTTAGAGTCTTCTTGCAGTTGGGCCGAGTTATTGAGGGTTTCAGCCCTCTAGTGGAGCCTGGCATCTCCCAGCTTGAGGAATCGGCATTCAGATCTACTTGTATTGGTCTTCATCTCATTCAGCCTTTGGAGGCTTATTTTGTATTGGCAGAGCATTTTGTAGCAGCTCGTATTTCTTATCTACTGGGCCATCTGAGGATTATTCCAGATCTGCCCTCTATTGTATTGGTTCCATGCTTATTATAATAAAAGGTCAGATCTTTGCTTGTGTTTTTATATCTTGAATATATTGTGATCTTTCATGTGTTGGATGAATCTTGTATGAACACACGTAATAACTGAACAACTCAATAAGTCACCTGCACATCATACACAACAGAGGTAGTTAGTGGTTTCAAGCGAAATGTTTTTTTGGCTTGGGATCATTACATCACCTAAAAGTCTACTTGATCAATATATATACTTAATAGACTCTTTAGGGTACCTTAGACCACCTTTTCACCATCTAAAACGGGGCTTGAGGAAAACAATGGAGGGTAGTGGTAGGGGACTGTTTCGTGGCGCACCAGGTGTGTGTCCTCTCCGGGAAGTACTCTTGTTTTGGGATGACCTATGAAGCTAGGGTGGCAACACTTATTGAGCATCCAACAACTATTTGGCAATAGGAGGAGGAGGCTTTGGTGAAAGCTTTAATAAAATTTGATAAATCTTAAGAAAGCCTAAGAATTAAACCCTAGACCAAACCTAATAGATTATTTGTGGGTTTAACAACTAAGAGTGTGGATCATCTTCAATAATATTTATAACAGTTGTGCTTAACTCTTCTAAATCTTTGGAATATGTTGAAGATGATCTCATAAATATGGTGATGTGATTTAATGCTTTAGTCTTTTGTATCCTGCACACATAAGAAGTTAAACATGGTTAGCTTGCTTTGTATCATTTGTATCCTAATATTCTTTTGTAAGTACTTGTATCTAATATTCATTTGTTTAATTGATTCTTTGGTAATCTGGTAAGTAACTTGTAATCTACTTGTAACGAAAAACCCCTTAACATAGTTGACCCCTTGCCCAATCTTTAGGCACTAGTCTTAGTTGACCTAGGGAAAAGGCTTGCTTTACATGCTAACCCTTGCATCTTGCATTTGCTGCTTGTGCATCATAGGATAAATCTCCTTTAACCTTAAGAAATTAAAACTAACTCCTAGAACTTAACTTTAACACATCTAGTAACTAAGGTCTACCCCCTTTGGCTTCCCTAGGAGTAAGCCTAGACGGAAGAGGTTCCGGTCAAAGTGACAGCGTGGGTTCTGAACCTAGGCATTGTGCTTCCAAGGACACACTAAGTGAGCCAGACTTAGCTAATGTTTGCAAGTGTGTATAAGGATGACAACACAGGGCATTTGGAGGCCTCCTTCATCAGGGCTGAATTATTGGGCATGTTGCCGTCCTAATACACACTTGCAAACATGAGCAAAGTCCAGCTCACTTAGTGTGTCCTTGGAGGCACAATGCCTAGGTTCACAGTCCACACTGTCACCTTGATTGGAACCTCTTCCTTCTAGGCTTACTCCTAAGGAAGCCAAGGGGGGTAGACCCTAGTTACTAGATATGATTTAACGTTTATGTTCTAGGAGTTGGTTTTAATTTGTTAAAGGTTTAGGGAAAAACTAACCTATGATGCTAAGGCAACAAATGCAAAGTGCAAAACTACTTATGTTAAGCAAACCCTTCCCTAAGTCAACTATGATTAGTGCCTAAAGGTTGGGCAAGGGGTCAACTACGTTTAAGGGAGTTTAATTACAAAAGATTACAAGTATTACAAAGTTACAACTATTCCACAACAATGCTACAAGTACTTACAATAATGAATATAAGATATGACAACAATTATGAACAAGATGGATAAAATATACAAGATACAAATGAATAAGATGAACAAGTGCCTCAAGATGTGAAAATAAAAAGATATTCAAAATGTTAAGATTATTCACATAAGGCCAAACATGCCCTAATAAGAATTGGACTGCTTTTCAATGGCAACCACTAAAGCACTCAGGATCCAACAAGATGATGCCTCCAAATGGGATGCGCTATCTCTTGTTGAATCACACCATAAAGAGCAATAAGTGAAAGATATGAAATACTTGAAAGATAAATGCTAAACACAAATTGAAAGATTTAACACTTAGATATTTAACCACACTTGCATGAAAAATAAAAGATGTATGTGCTTGCAACCTAGTGCTCTAAACAACCATAAGATATGTCCCAAAGAAGAATGCCTAGAAGATTAAGTGGTTAAGAGTTGCTTAAAGATTTACAGATTTTAATTACCTTTCTAACTAAGTGTCAAACCTTAATCCTCCTCCTCCTATTGCCAAATGGCTGCTGGATGCTCAAGATAGTAAGGCAACAAGGTCCACCCTAGCTTTCACAGTCATCCCTAAGAATTGAGTTTTCACGGAAAGGATGCATCCTGTGCGCCGTGAGACCGTCCCCGGCCTACACCTTTTGCTGCCCTCCTCAATTCTCGTTTTAGATGGTGAAGATGGTGGAATTAGGTGTCCTAGTTGGTCTAATAAGTTACTATGACTTAGGACTAAGTCTTAAGATGTGTTGTGAGTGTTGTAGATAAGTTTTAGATGCCCAAAAATAGTGAAAACTGCCCAAAACCGAAACTTAAATGTTGTTGAAAGTGTGATGTAAAATACGAAATTGAAGCATGTAAAACCACATCTAAAGCATGAAACAAAAGCTGAAAATAAAGATCATTCATTAAACCATGTCATTCACCATCCATGTATGTAAACTTGAAAGAAAAAGGTGAAGTGAAAGACAAGAACAACTTGCCAACTATAACAGAAAATTGCTTTAGATTTTATCACTTCGCCATATAAGTTATCTCATGAAAATAACATGCTAAAGATTGAAAAACTTGCTGAAAAGAAGACTAAGTCCTACACCATTCACATGTCCATGAGTACCTTTGCAAACTTAAATGAAAAATGAAAGCTTGAGAGATATGTTTGCCCAAGGATAGATTGATCTAAGACATCACTACTTAGCCATAGATATATTGCATTTAGATGTACTATTATCTAGATTGTAGTGAAACTCAAAACATGTAAATGAAACTATGCTTCAAAGTATTAAACTAAAATAAGCATATGTGTGATGTCTATCTCTAGAAAATTTTAAACATGTAAGCAAATAGAAACCATCAACATACTATCATTCTAGCCATACGATATGGGGATGTCTCTCCCAAGGTGTAGGCAACTTAATTAATCAAAACTTGAAATGTATTGCAAACCACTCACAATGGCACAAAGTGGAGGCAAGCCTACCAATGTTTTGCCAAAGAGGGTTGGAAAGAAAAACCAAACTATGATTATTAGAACAAACTAGCCACACAACCTTGTCCTAATGACAAGTGGGGCAAGAAATAAAAAATGTTGAAATAGATCTGTGTCCTAGCCCAACGATTTTGGGGGGTTGGCTGAGCCAACAACTCTCCCAAGGTGTAGGGAACTAACTTGCAAAATTAAAATACAATCGCTGAAATACAACAAGAGAATGCAAGCTTCAAGGGAACTTCTCAGGGGCTTGTTACAATGCTAGAAATGAATAGATAGAAGAAGAAATTTGTTACCCAACTAGTGGAGGCTCTTTGGGGGTGTTGTGAGATTGAATTTGGGCAACATATCCCCTTGTTCCTGGTAAGAATCTGCAAAAATCAGCAAGCAAATACTTGCTGAAAATGCTACACAACACAAAAATGTTAAGAAAAATTTTTGGTTTTTACGCAGAAATTTTTCACATAAAAATCTCCAAATGAAATCGAAATTGTATGACCTATCTAAGATGGTTATCAAACTAAAATATGAATGGAATGTGTGTAGAAAATAGGGCTAAGTAAAGCTAGGAGTTTGAGAAGGCTTTGAGGAAAGACTCCTTCTTGAGGCTTTCCCAACAATCCCTTGAGGTAAACCTGCAAAACTCAAGACAAATCGTGAAGCATGAAAGTAGATAATATGTATGGATAAACTAACAATCTGAAATACTTCAAACAACTAACTATCCAACATATATAAACCAACAAGAATACTCTTTGCTAATCTACTCAAGTAAACTACTTTACTAAAGATCTACTCAACACTACACATTAAATTCAAACACCACAATATCACCTCATATGAAATAATGCACCCAGAATACTCTTGGTGATTCTAAATGCAAGATGGCAAGAGCAAGAGAAGTGGGGCGAAATTTTAGTAGAGTAACACTAGCTCAAAGAATGGTGAAGAAATGAGTGAGGGGAGGCTCTCTTTTATAGCTCAAGAGGCAAAGTGATCCCTCTTGGATGAGAGCCATGTGTCGAAACCCAAGCAAATGAGATGATCTCAAGGAGGGGGGCGCACCAACTTAGGGTTTTGGCATGGATTGAGGACGTGGCTGAGTGATGTGGAGTGTGGGGACATGTAATGGGTGAGGTGGAGGGATAGGAAGGGCGCACCACTCATGGGAGGGGCCCACCCATCAATTAATTTGAGTTTTCAAAGGTTTCCATGTGAGGGGGGCGCAAATCCCCCTAGGGGGCGTGAGGAAATGATTGGGTGAATGGGTGAGGGGGTGTGTAATGGTTAGGAGGTGGGTTGGGTAGGTTAGGAATGATCTCTCTTTCCATTTTCCATCTTACCATTAACCCATTAACTCAATTTTACAAAATTTACATTTTTGACTTAGCAATAAAAATTGTTGTTTTGACCGACTCTGACTTCGGGTGGACAAACACCTAGCTAAGTTTGTCTGACTGAGCTGAAACTTGGCCCAAGGGTGTAGGGGGTGCCTTTCCATTTTATTTGAGCACAAATACCCCTATCAAAAACCCAAAGGCTTGGTTTTTACAACAATTGCTCAAAAACAATTAATTAATTAAATAATTAAAATCCCAACCTTAGGAAAATTAATTAAATTTAATTAATTAAAAAAAAACTATCTAGACTCGACGAAATTCCGCGAAACATTCTATGATGTCTTGCATGGTCATTTACATCACTCCTAAACACTAGCTACCATAAGACCACTTCGTTAGAACGCCCTTCACCACTTTGGAGGAATTATTGCAAATGTGAGGGAAAAACTCAAGGGAAATTAATAAGGTTGAAAACCCCAATTAATAACCTCAGGATAAAAAACCCTCGGTGAAAGGAACTCTCCTAATGAAGAAAATCCTAGGAAACCAACCTAATCATGATCCATGCAGACTTATTACATTATTAACCCACGCAGGGGTGCCCAAATTCCGTTTACAAAAAATTGTGCTGGAGGCATAAATTGCCCAGTGGGACCAAACTGTCTTCGACAAATTAGCATCTTGATGATGCATATATTCATGGCACATGGAGTTGACCTCCTAGTTGAATAGGCGGTCAACAGGGCACATTTAGGGTTTCAGGAGGGCGCAACCTCATTGGAGGATTCAACATTTGGAGGAGTTATCCTTAGCATTTCGGCTTGAGACTTTAGGAGGGGGATCCTATCACCCTAATCTATCATTTGGCCGATTTTGTACTCATTTGGAGGCTTTATTCAGTTGGGCCGAATTATTGAGGCCTGTTATCGCACGGTTTGTAGGAGAGGTCCAAGAGCTTGAGTCAGGGCTTGAAACCGGCGTAACAGGAGCTTCCCCACCCACTGTCACCTCAATGGGGAGCTCTTTCTATTTAGGAGGGCAACTCCAAGGGAGACGTCCCTAAGGCAATCTGGTTAAGAAAGGATAAAGGTAAAGGCTAAGTCAAGGAAACCCCTTTCACAGATTGCTGCCCAAGAAAGATAATCAGGAAGATGAGACCACTGACGATGCACCTGTTTGCGAGACAAAACAAGGAAAACTAGAAAATTCTTTACAGTGGGTTAGTACTTCATAAAATCAATGATTATCTCCAAGTGTATATATGAGCAATAGATATAATTATTGACGAAGTCAATGATTATCAAAACAAAGACAAGATCACTTCTTCAATAAGTATATAAGGAGTATTCAATATTCACAATTAAAACCATGTAACATATCACTAATGCAATGTCAAATCAGCTCATATACACAATATTGCTGCGTCACCTATATGAATTTTGCTACAAGTGTGACGTCTAGCATAAATTAGGTCAAAATAAAGACAATTGAGTGAAACGTTTGAGAAAATAAGCTTACAGTTATAATCAATAACTCAATGTCAATTAATGCAGAAGGTAAAAGTCACAACATTTTGAGTATAAACAAGATATCCAAGTGATGTGACGTCACCTATACTATTTTTGCTACAAGTGTGACGTCAAGCTTTGCCAATGAGTCAACATGAAAGGAAAAGAGCACTACTTTTCACCAATAAACCCACAAATGCAATCATTAGCTCAAAACCAATCAAAGAAATGTCAAAGTCAAAACATATTAGGTCCAAACAAGAGTTCTAACAATGTATGACGTCGCAGCTATATAAATTTTGGTGTTCTGCAGGTTAGCTAGCCAATGATGGACGTTTTGACAATTTCAACCAGCAAAAATACAATTTAACTCCACGGCTATGATAAGAAGACAGGGCCGCACCTTTCTATCCAAGCAAAGTTCAAAATAAGGCCAACGTTGTCCTCTTAGGGTTAGTCC
>JASDQU010409881.1:0-10518 GCA_032191745.1 Picea mariana | reverse complement strand
GAGAAGGCCTCCACTCTGTGGAGGCCTTCTCGAGCAACGACAATAGCCTCATGTATTTTCCATCCTTTGAGGAATCCAAACTACTCTTATGAGACATATTTTGATTGAATTTCTTTCAATCTATGAGATATATTTTTTGAAATGATTTTGTAGATACTATTGCAGAGTGAGATTGGGAAAAAAATTGTATTGGGTTGGATTATTCGTATTAGGGATATGGAAATGAAAGTGGTACTGAAAGAAGTAAGTATTATTCCATATTTCCTTGGGGCCTCCAACATCCTCCATAGATATTCTTATATGCAGTCATAGTAGCTGAGAAAAAATGTAATGGGAATACCATCTAGTCCATGGCTCTTATATTTCTGAAATTTGTGGAGGGTTATGAGTAATTCCTCTTTTCCCACCTCTACCACAAGATTTTGATTATCTTCAAGGTATAAAAACTTAGGAAAGAAAATGGAAATATAGAGAATGGAATTGATTGTGTCTCAATTATTCTTTTTAAAGATGGTTTGAATATGCTTGACCTTTCTAAGCAATATCAAATAAATTTTCATCCAATGAGTCATATTTTTTGGTTATTTTCCAAACTGAATGGATATTTTTTTTGCAATTTGCAAAATGATGGAAGAATTTTGTACTTTCATCTGCTACCTCAAGCCATATCGCCCTTTTTTTTAGGCACCATTCATTTTATTTTTCTAGGAGTAACTTCCTTATTTTATTTTTCACTTGACTAAGTTCATCCTTATGAGAGTTTGTTAGAAATTTGAATCCCTCCATCTAAATACTAGAAGCTAATGCTTCTTCAACTTTCTGGAGGAGTCAATAATCCTTCGCTTGTTTTTCCTTTGGTCATTAAATCACCATTTTTTTATCCTTTTTAATATTCAAGTGGAATTGGATAGTCGTTGATTCATTGAGTGAGTTATTGAAAAGGTATCTAGACATTCTTCAAGATTTCAATGAATTCTTCATTCTTAATCCATTCAGGTTTCCATTTGAAGGGGCTTGGTGGCTTCCCCTGAGTTGGAGCAACTTCCAGAAGAATCATATTATGGTCGAAATCCCCTTCGGATGAAACCAATTGCTGAATTCTGGGAGTCTCTTCCAAGAAGTCTTCTGAAACAAACAAATGAAACCAATTGCTGAATTATGGGAGTCTCTTCCAAGAAGTCTTCTAAAACGAACAAGTGATCTAATCTCTTTGCAATTCGAGCCTCTCCAATTGTTCAATTAGTCCAGGTGGGGGTGAGCTTGGCTAGTTTAATTTATAGAAGTCAAACTTGCTTCAAGTTCCCAATAAACAATTATGAGAGAGAATCCACTTGGGTCGCTAGATCACATACCTCGAAGGCACCAAGGGAAAAATTTAAGTCACCTCCTATGATTACCAACGCTTGTCAAAACCATGACCTGATAAAGAAAAGTCCCCAAAATTCCAATCGATTCAAATAGGGAGCATATATGTTCAAACATATGATCTTTTTCCCCATTTCAAGAGAGGAAAGGGAGACAACCAACCTTGAATCAAAATCCCACAAATTAGAGAGGGTGAAGATCCTAGTCTTCCATCTTGTAACCAGCCCTCTAGGTCATCCCGTGGCATCCAAAAAACTGAAAGTCCATCCCTTTGATAAAGTTTAGAGATATTGAACAAGTTTATCCCCTTTCGTCATCAATTCTTGCAGATAAATGATTGAGGAGTTGTGAGTTTCAATTAACCTCTTTAGGGCCATTTTCTTGGAAGGATTAACCAACCCTCTATAATTCAAAGATAAAAAATATCATTTTCAAAATACCTTCGGGAAATTGATCTAAGGGCCCCAATTAAAAATTGTTGTTTTCTAATCTTTACTTCTAAATTGGCTTGCTTATGGTATATTAAGAGGTGATATTTTCCGCCTCTTTTCCCTACCTTAGGTTTTTCTCTTATAGATGTTCAAGGCCACCTTCATAATTTTCTTTGAAACCCCCAATTCCTTTATTGCATGGTCTAAGATTACACTTTAATATCTCATAGGAATGGATGCCTTCGATGGTTTCCTTCTTTGGTAAAATTTCCATATGGGGTGGATGGAGCATAGAAGGATTAAAGGTTGCAGAGAGGGTTTTTCTCAATCCATCGAAAGGGATAAGTGAAGTAGTTGATGTTTTGAGAACCCAGAGAGAATAGAGAGGAAGTCCCCTTGAAGTTTTCCCAAATCATGCTCTAAACGTACTTTCCAAGTTCCAAATGACCTAAGGAATTGATAGAAGAGTGGGGGGGAGAGAAATTCTTACCTCTAGGGAGTAGTCATGTTTTCCTTTTCTTATTGAGGATATAGGCCCTTAGGGAATTCCAATTGATCTTGCATGAGCTCTTTTGTTGAGATAGCCAGATCTAGAGAGTCTTTAGAGGGGGTGACTTGAACATATTCAATGGGGATTTTTTCTTGCAGCAAGGGGGTATAATCCCCATGGGGGCTTCACCCTGTTTACCAATATCTTGTCGTGTTCATTAACAAAGGATGTTTTAAAATTGTGAAAAATAAAGTCAATATATTGTAGGTATTGGGGGGACGGATGCAGGGTATTGGGGGATTTATAGGTATAAAAAAGAGTATCTATTAAAAATAGGGTTTTTCTTATTGGAAATATGTAGTGGGAGTGGGTTTACACAAAAGGGTTTTGGGAGGTATTTATCAATATCTAGTGAAATTAGGGGTATTATTTAATATCCCATGAACACACATGCTATGTCATAGGTTCATTGGGTGAAGACCCCATGATAATACATAACTAGAGGAGAGGTCTTTCAAACCCAAATCTTTCTGGAGAAGCGAAGGGTGCATTCTTTAACCATGTGTACATACTCATAAAACCTCCCACATTTGAAGGGAATTCCTACATAATTGAGAACTTGATGAAGGAAAGTAAAGCCTTTTTTTATGATGATGGAGTTCTAAAATCCTTTGGACAATTCAAGGTCCACTAGTATTCTTTCCACCCCCATTTAACCTGAATCCCTAAAAGTGTTATCTACTTCATAATATAGAACCAATAATTTTCCTGTCTCCTTGAAAGCATCCTTGGGCCATAGAATCAATGGGAGACATAGAATTCAAACACAAATGTGGAGAACTCTACCTGAGTCGAGCGCACATCAAAATCCAAATTCCATTTTTTAAGGAATAAGACCTGAGAGCCCCATTTCCAATAGTTTTGAAGTATTATGTCTACATATTTAGTATCTCGAAAGGACCAGGCTAGACAACCCTTAACAAATAATGCAAAATTTTCTTTAGTCCAACTTTTGAGAGAAGTCGCTCCCATTATTTGACTCTAGAATCTACCAACTAGTAAATACTTTTCAAATTCCATTATCTCATTGAGCTTCACATTGTCCTCTAATAGCACATTGATGACCTCTGATTTTCACTCGATACACTTTCACCTTTTGTGAGGGTTACCTATTCCTTCCATTCATAAACCTCCATTTGCAGAGGTTCAAGGATCATGGGAGGAGAAAGCACTCAATAAATCACATGTTAAATTTTCCCCAATGAAACCATATCCTTGGTAGTCATAGGTGATATCTTCAATATTCCTAAAACCAAATACTCTTTCCATCATTTAGAGTGGTAATTCACTTTCAATGGAATTTACATGGTGATCATTCCACTAAGGTGGGATTAATTTCCTTCCCTGCTCCATATATATAGCATGAGATCTCATGCCCTTTATATTTCCATTTGTGTACTTGCATGGGATCTTCTTGTGTGGACTTTGAAATCTAAAGCGAGTAGAGGTTTTTATCGCTACCAATTCGGGAGTACGATGGCTCACCATTGTCCTGTAAAATACCTTCATCATCACCGTCATCCTACTCATTGGAAACTACCTCAATGTAATGGACTTTACCTTTTCCCATACATCAATGACCTGACTCCCACATATATTTTCAACTGAAGAAAAAATTATTCCTCCTTAATTCCCTCCGAGTCTCCTCATTTGTCATGTCCTTCCCTATCCATGGATTATAGGGAAACTTCGTCTCCTTTCCCCCTTAAGGGTTGAAGGGTTTTGTTGGTGCTTTCTTGGCGACTGCATCCTTCATTTTATGAGATCTCATGATGGCCTCCTGCAATGTGGTTTTCCTAAAGGCCTTCACCCATCCTCTCATGGGTTCAACTAAACACTCTGTGAATAGCATCACCAACCTCTGTTGAGAGATATATGTCACCATAAATGCCATCCTATGAAATTATGTGATGTATGCTTCTAGTGTACCTGTCTGTCTCAGCTATGGAAACTCTCTGAAATTTATCTTAGGGTCCTTCCTGTCAAACATTTCCATCAAACTCTGTGTGAATTCCACATATGAAGTGATGTTGGCATGCCTTAATGTCACCGGCCCATGGCACCACCATTCGTGAGATTCTCCCTCCAAGTGAAGGATGGAATACTTAATTGCTTCTTCCTTGATCTTTGGGTTAAGTTGGAGGTAAGTGTCCAAATTATGTACCCATGTCCTAGAAGTACTCTTGGCAGACCCATCGAAGGGTGGGATAGTCAAAATTCCCACCTTGTGCATGAGGTCAGATTTTTGTTGGCTTTGCGCTACCTTGTTCCACTCCCTTGGTTTGTACTTCTATTTGAGGTTGCATAAGTCATTGTAGGAGAATTTCTCATGGATATCTTCATCTATTTTTTCCTACTCCTTGTATGAGGTGTTAATATCAATACCCTGATCCGATTTCTCTTGTCCTCCTGTAGGTTTCCCTGTCAAGAAATACGGTAATAAGGGCCTAGGGATCCTTAGGCTCTCGATCTATGCTAGGGTATGGTTATTTCTACTCTTTGTGTGTACCCTGTAACCCCAATGGGATCCACTGGGTCCACCTTTACCAGTACCATTTGTATTCCCACGTTGGCCCACTAGTTGTGTGAGCGCATCAAGCATCTGCTATTGGAACCTCGTTGTTTTTATTCCCACGTTGGCCCACTAGTTGTGTGAGCACCTCAAGCGTCTGTTATTGGAACCTTGTTTTCTCTACCTGTCTTTCAAATGCCTCATTTTTTCCCTTGACCATATATTTTAATATTTGGAGCATAGTCCCTTCATGGTTGTGTCCCATGGTTCCTTCTAGCTCTGACTCTGTGTGGTTTGATTCTGTTATTGGTTTTTGGTGAGTCTTAAGAAGACTTTCCTCCACCCCATTTTTTCCTAGGAATCAATGTAGTCACAGGATAGAAAAACCACCAGCTTTGATACCATTGTAATGTTCCCAACTAGGCTAGGTGGGAATATTATATTTTCTGCCCCAAAATTGTTGTTTCTTCTTATTTGAGTGTGTTGTTAGCTTCTTATAAATAGTTTGCTCAATGAGGAATTTTATCAAACATATAGCATACATCCATTACAAAAAAATAGAGAAGATAACCATGGTATCATATTATGGATGGAAAACTCCCAAAATTAGTACAATGATATCTAATGGTTGTAATAACAACTGCATAATATTATAACTAAGCACACTAGTATAATGGATGCTCAGAAACATCACAATCTACTACAAAAACAACACAAGAAAACCTTGAATGATGCCAATATATGATGTCCATTGATCCAAGGCTTGCCAAGCCTTACTTTGATCTATTCCGACAACATAGATATGCAAGTGATCCCCTCCTGAGTCCCCCAAAAACCCAATCCAACAAATGGATGAAAACCCCAATTCATAGAGGTTCTCACGAGACAAGTGTGGGGTGTCTAGCAGGGCCTTGCAGGACAACCCGTGCCCAACCCATGAGGGTGTATCTTTCCACAATTGCATGAAACCCTCTCTAGCACTTGCAGATCTGATGATCGATCTCCTCCAAAAAACTTTCGTAAATTCCCTAGGCAAGATGATATGTTTCCCAACTATCTCCAGGATGAAACCCAACACCACCATGAACTCAAATGAGGACTTTAGATGAATTTTCCTCTTTGTCTAGCTAGGGTGGATATTGCACCATTGTAAATAAACTTGTTGTGGAAGGGTTTTCCCCAAAACTCCAATGAAAACGTTTCCTACAAGAGCAATCAATAAGATATCAAATCATAATGCCAAATATAAGGGTTACCCCTCTATTTATATTTCCTCTGGGCCTTCTAGATATTTCCCCTTTTTGACCAAATCAAACCCTTACTTTATTTTTCCCTCCAATTCCAATTAAATATAATTATTTATTTTATTTAATGTCACTTTTAGGATTTATCATTCTTTTAACCCTGTGACACCAAATAAATCTCCTTGACTCCCTTTTTCTTGTTGACTATAGCCTACGTGAGTCGTATAGGCTATTGATTCATCCTTCGTCAATTGGAAGGGGACATTACATAAAATGAATAATGAGGTTAGTATATCTCAAAGTGGAGTGTAAATTCCCTCCCCCTAGCACATAGAATGCATGACAATGTCACATATTTCAAAATCAACACACACAATAATCTTTAATCCACATCAAATTCCTCTTTCCACCATCAACAAATCAGAGACTAGAAACGTTGCCAAATGTACAAGAAATCACATGCCACATAACCACGTTGTTAGACACATTAACTGTCAACTCAAACGACGACTCAAAACTTTACATCGAGCGTTCTCAATTCAACCTCAATTCAACCCACATTTAATTTTTTTTATCAATGCAACGGATACATATATTCTGATCTAAGTGTCAAATTCAAATCCTAAACAATAGCCAACACTATATATTATCAACGTTGATTCTGTATATTATACCATATGTAACATGTATGGAAAACTTCAAACCTTCATATTGCATCATTTCATGTTTTCTTATATAGACCCAATACCCCCTTGTAATATATATGTTTATAATATGAAGTGCGATGCCATTTGAATTTGCACAAAATTTGTATATGCTAAACCATAACACCCTATAACATATATATTTGAAATGAATTTGCAAGTCTTTTTGGATCATATAATGTAGTTAATCACCCAACCATTGTGACCTTGTTGACGGGCGTTTATGACACACCATCAACGAGAAGGGAAGATCTGGTCCAAGGTTGTCTATTTAACCCAAGTCGTTTGAAATAATCTACATTGATGGGTTTTATGGCTCTGTTAGCCAATGAAGATGCTAAAATAACTAAAAGAGGCAAAACTACCTAACTATATAATACTATCAGTTAACACACGTATATAATTACTTAGCTTATAGTCGTATTATATACAATAGGTATATACAGATACAAGGTTTAAACAAAGCCTTGTGAAAATGATAATTTTAAGTAATGAAACAGAGTTTGAATAAGATATAAGAATAAGGAAATTGTTCTATTACTATAAGTAGCAAACAACAAAATTAACGAATAAGATTCAAAATGATGAATAATGTACTCAACAAATTCCTGGACAAATTTGTATCGGTTTTCATTGATGATATCCTAATATACTCCAAGAACAGGGAGGAGCATGAAGAACGTCTTAGACTCGTACTTCAAGTACTAAGATAGCATCAGCTCTATGCTAAGTTTAGCAAGTGTGACATCTTTCAAAAGCAAGTCCATTACTTAGGCCATGTCATTTCTAAGGAAGGGGTGGCAATGGACCCCGATAAGATTAGATCTATTATGGAATGGCCTACCCTGAAGGATGTATCAGATATCAAATCCTTTATGGGCCTAGCGGGATAGTATAGAAGGTTCATAAAAGGATTTTCCAAGATTCGTTTTCCAATCACTGCCCTTCAGAAAAAGGGTATCAAATTCATTTGGACATAAAAATGTGAAGAAATATTTTTTGAACTGAAATACCTCCTGACCCATGCACCCGTGCTAAAGATTGCAGACCCAAATAATGATTTCCTCGTGTGTACAGATGCCTTCAAGGAAGGACTTGGAGGAGTCCTTATGCAAGAGGGACGTGTAATTTCCTACGCGTCCCATAAATTAAATGAGCATGAGATCAATTATGTGACCCATGACCTGGAGTTAGATGCCATAGTACATGCTTTAAAAATGTGGAGGCATTACCTCCTGGGAAGGATATTTGTGCTTATGACAGACTATTGTGGATTGAGGCACCTGTTTGATCAACCAAATCTCAATGCCAAGCAAGCTAGGTGGATGGCTCTTCTTAGTGAGTTTGATTTCGAAATCAAACACATCAAAGGAAAGAAAAATAGTGTGGTTGATGCCCTTAGCAGAAGTATAAAAATGAATCATCTAGTAGCAATAAGCACTTGTGAAATGGATGTCAAGGAAAGAGTCTGAAATGCACAAGAGACATATGCATTCTTCAAGACAGTGACCTCATACCTAAGACATGAGCCTACAAGGATGAAGTATTAAGGTTATCAGATGCTTGAGGGAGGGCTTCTGACTTACAAAAATAGATTGTATATTCCCAACTGTGATGACTTGAAGAGGTTCATAATGGATTAACTACATAAGAAACCATATACTAGTCATGGGTGTGTTACAATAAGAAGATGAAGTGTTAGAAAATCAGAGACTCTTAGAACTAGATATAACACTCAAGGCCACACCTGAAATATTGTGGGGCACACACAAATAAACAATCATGGATTGGTACCAATGTAAGTGGTTACTGCGCATTAGTTTGGCGCAGAACAAAGAAGCAACCAACAACAAAAATATGATGGATAGGGGGCACCAATGGAACACTTGGATAAGTGCAGAGCGTTGTGGAAAATGACACCCCCGAAGGAATGGCCTCATCATTTTGTACACACATTAGAGGGCATCCCAACAGACTGATATACAAACCAAGAACTGTGCAGAGGAACTATGAGATGGACAGTACTATAACAAAACTTTACAGTCACTTTCTCATTTGAGCATGAGAACCCCAACATAGATGCAACACTTAAACAAATAAGAGGGGTGATATTCATTAAGGAACTAGAAGTTGAACTCATAATAGAAGAACAACAACAAAACATATAGACAGTGAAAGAACTGTTTCCATGCTACCATGTGCAGGAAGAAGTACCAGATGAAGACGATCTGCACGATATTCATATTGAGGAAGTTGAGGGAGAAAGAGAAGTGGAAGTTCCACCTCTAGAATCAGAAGTAATTGTTGCGTCGATCAAGGTGAAGAAAGTCAACATTGGGACAGTTGAGAATCCCAAAATGGCCAGTATTGGAGACTACTGGGATGAGAAAATAGTGGAAATCATAACAGAGTTATTGTGCAAGTACAACGACCTATTCCCCAAAACGTTCACAGAAATGAAATGCATAGCAGGAGAGGTAGGTGAAATGAAGATACCACTCAGAGCTGAGGCAAGAGCAATCAGAAAATGACCATACATACTAAATCCGATATATAAGCAAAAAGTCAAAGTTGAGATCGATAGGATGTTGGAGTTTGGAATCATAGAACCCGTGGAAGAATTAGAATGGATAAGCTCGATGGTATTTCAAGAGAAAAAACAAGGCGGGATAAGAATATGCATCGACTTGAGGAAGTTGAATGATGCATGCTTACATGACCCATTCCCTACATCTTTCACGGATGAGGTGTTGGAGAACGTAGGAGGACAAGA
Organism: Picea mariana; assembly: GCA_032191745.1. NCBI lineage: Eukaryota > Viridiplantae > Streptophyta > Pinopsida > Pinales > Pinaceae > Picea > Picea mariana. The sequence continues at coordinate 939 of JASDQU010409881.1, read as the reverse complement.
ATTTTATTCATTCACCGGTGGATTTTTCGGATACCATCAGATCAAGATAGCACTGAAAGACAGATACGAGACCTCTTTTTCTACAAAATGGGGATCCTACTAGTACACAGTCATGTCGTTTGGACTGAAGAATGCACCAACAATATTTTCTAGAGAAGTCATAGCTGCATTTAAAGAATTTATCCACCACTTTCTAGAGGTATACTTGGACGATTGGACAGTCTATAGTCTATTAAAAAACCATGTAGAGGTCTTGCGACTGATGTTAGAAAGATGAAGGCAGCGCGAGATATCGTTAAACATCAAGAACTACATCTTCAGAACACCTTTTGGGATACTATTGGGCCATATAGTATGCAAGAAAGGTTTACTAGTAGATCCTGCCAAGATTGCAGTAATCGTTAACCTGCCACCACCAAAAACAGTCCATCAACTAAGAGCAACATTGGGACACAGAGGATACTACAAATTTTTTATAAAAGGGTACACGCAAATCACTGCGCCAATGGAGAAACTGCTAAGGAAAGACACAAAGTTCTAGTGGAATGAGGATTATCAACATGGTCTAGATACACTGAAAGAAAAGATGGTAACCGCACCAATACTAGTATTCCCAGACTGGGAAAAGACATTCCACGTACATATACATGCATCATCCATAGCACTTGGAGATATTCTGGTGCAACCAGGAGCAGGAGAATTGGATCATCCTATAGCATTTGCTAGCAGAAAACAGTCAAAATCATAGCAGAACTACAACACTATTGTAGTGTCCCCAAGGCCGAGCCCCGTTACAGATCATGCTTTATGAAAAGAATTGTAAATGTGTTCTATAGGCTGGTGAGCCAAGTATTGTATAAGCTGTAGGCTTATGTGTTTTGTTAGGCCAGGGAGCCTAAGTGTTGAAGGCCAGGAGCCTGTTGATGTACTTGTATGTAT
>JASDQU010409873.1:0-10518 GCA_032191745.1 Picea mariana | reverse complement strand
TATTTTCAATTTATGCAAGTGTGATCCCATTTGGGTACTAGGGATGTAACAAGTGGTATCAAAGCTTCAATCAAGCTTTGTTGGTGTTTTTTTGTTAGTTCTTAAAAATAAAAGAGAGAAGAAAATGACAATCAATTACTATCATTTCACCGACCAGGGTTGAGTTTCAAGAGAACTTCCATATCTTTATCAATGAAAAGAGAGAGACATTCTAGCTACAGTGGAAGGGAAAAGGGTATGTGGATTCCATAAACCTAAAATATTATGGAATCCACATACCCTTTTCCATAGAATATACTAACTAGATCCAAAAACCAAAGACATGAAATATGGTACTACACATATAATATGTTATCAAGGAAAAAACAAGCTACATGAAATTTGGACATTTGAACAAAAAATTACAAGTTAAATGANAATTGGATTTGTTCAACCGGTGGGTGACAAAAAAAAATAAACAACTCAAACAAAATCCAAGAATAGTGTCGCAACTATAGCAATTTTGTTGCAAAGTCTCTTAAAGTCAGGTATATATAGATCAAATAGTCAACTAGCCATTAACACCGACCAATGAGATAGCCAAAATTTATGTCGCTATTTCCATGAAAGTTCGTGGCAATAGCGATGAAAATCCTGACCAAGTTAAAACAACATATTCGTGGATATTTTGACTAACTTTCGTGGCAATATCAACGAAAATCCCGCCCTATTTAAAAAAAAAAAGGTGAAAATAATGGAAACGTGGAAAATTTTCGTGGAATAATCCGCTCAGATGTAGTAGTGTCTATATCTGAATCCAAATCTAGTTCCATACCTTGGTAACTTAGTTTATTAGTTTTGGTTATGTTTAGTGGATCTCATTAACAATGTAATAGATGAGTCAAATGAAATCCTTTCTCTCCCATGCCCATTACTTAGTGAATTTGTTCAACCACTCATAGATATTTCAATTGTTTGTCAATTGGATCTAGCCTAAGTGGTTTTGGGATGGAGTGTTATCCTCCCCACCTAGGTTTTATTCTCATAATTGACATGTTGAGCTCATAATAAGTATATTGTTGTAATGGATTCAAGCTCTGTTTTTACCTTGGCCTTGTTCCTTGAAGAATCTAGGGGTACCATCCTTAAGATGAGGGGAAGTACTTGAGACTTTTTTTCATGGGTGTTGTAACCTAGAAAAAAATATACTTTGATTGTTTCTATTGGGTAGTCATAGTTTTATGAGTTTAGTGAGAATATTTACCTTGTTTTCAGGTAAGACCTTTATAGATACACCTTTTATTTGGAAATAATTCCATACCAAACCCATCATTTCTATCCACTTAAGGAATAGAGTTAGTTGGAGCTTCGAGCTTTGCCAACTTGAAATTATATAATCTACGTATTTGGACTATATTCTACCAATGTGGGTCAAAAGTAGAACCTTGTATGTTTTGTTGGTGACTTGACCAAGTTATTGTTTGGTTATATACTTATATTTGTCCTGGTATTGGTTTTGCAAGATTCTCATTTGAGCATGGAAGCTCCCCTTGAGATTCTTTACTCCACTCCTCTTTAGTGGGTTTTTCTTACTCCCTTAGTAGCAACACCATTATAAAAAATACATATTTTTTTATTGAAAAGTATTTGTATGTATTTCATACGTAGAATTCATGCTCAAAGCATGATAAGGAACTAAATCAACACAAGAGATGATAGTGTATTCAAATATGCTTGTACCCACTCAACAGACAATTAAAAACATACTAGTAATCACTTGACAAGGGAGGAAATATCGAACAGCATACTTGAATGTAAGGTGCAAAATAAGTTTAATATTCTCAAAGACATATTTATTTGTCTTCATTGTGTCATTCTACACGTGATTGAAAAATAAATAGACTTCTTCCTACTTGATTGTTTGGGTATATGGGGTCAACTAAGTCTCCGCTTGAGAAAATGTAAGTGAACCTAGGGTGAGAGTTAGGGTTATCCACTAAAAACCCTAGAAAATCCTCCTACTTCCTTAAAAACTTCAAGATGAATCAAGAGGAAGATTCTCCACTAGAAATTTTCCAATGGCATTGAGAAAGCACCTATCAAGAAGAGAGAAAGAGGGTCGTACCACGACACTATAGAATCACAACCACACTTGCAACAATTCACAAATAAAATACTTAAATATTTAAAGAGACCACTTATTCATCAAATGGATTCACCAAAACCATTAATCCAATAACATCGATCAATTTTCAAAGCATCCAAAAGGCATATTTCAAGAGAGCACTCTAGCTAGACTTCCATAGCATAATCCATAAAGTAGACAAAACGTTTTCTTCACAAGTTCTAGCAATGAATTATAGTGAGAGGTGCTTCCATTTTTATAGACAAGGGATCTAACATCTCTCTCAATATAAAAACAATATTCCCCTAGATCTTGCCTAGAAAAAACAGAAAAGGTGATTTGTCATCCACAAAGTAAAGGACACTAAATCAATCTACAAGCAAAATATGCCACATGTACATAAAACCCTCCAAGAGAGGAGGCCATCCAAGTAAAGTGAAGTCGACTAGGGTCAAGAGAATTCAACATCCCTAAAAAATGCAAGTAGAGACCCTCAAATCATGGTAAGGTACTCTTCCAATGAAGAAATGTACAAAATGAGCCAATGTGTATCCCCTAACAAAGGGACATCCACATGTGTGAGGAAAATATGATCTGAAAGAGAGGACATCTCCTCCAATCAAGATCCAATTTCCAAGAGAGAGGTCTCCAAGATAAGAATGTATCTTTGTATCATGCAAGCGACCTCCAAAATTGATGGAAGAACCCTCTCAAAATAAAAAGAAATCCACGTGTGTTGAAATGGCTAGTACGTATGTCCATCAAAGGGGTCAGTCCTCTCCTCAAGTGAAACATAGATGAAAAAGTGATGAAAATGGAGGAGCATTCTAATATCTTCAACATGGAATGTTAAGAGGATGACCATGCATTTAGAAATATCCCAAAACTACCTTAGACAATGGGACCAATTCCTTGGGATATGTGTATTGCATTGAGAATTGTGAAACTACCTCAAAAAATGTGAAATTGCATGAGAAACTGTAGAATTATCTCCAAGAGTTCTTTTCCAAAGTGTTTCAAATACATAAGAAGGGGGGTCCATGCTTGGGCATAAGATAAGTGTGCTCCAATAGGTATGACATCCTTTACAATATGAGCAACACTTTTACATAGATACAAAATGGTCTAGAGGTGCTCTAAGTCATGTGTCCTAGTAGATACATCCCAAGAACCTCAGACACCCACCTAGGCCATAAATAACCAACATGGTGCCAACTTAAAGCCACCAAGGGGTAGTCAACTAAGCTATAAGAGAAAGGTGTTAGAATTATTTCTCCTAATCATAGTCCTAATACCACCTTATTAACTTGCACTAGTTATATGTACAGTTAACGATGGTTATTGATCATTGTACTATATGTACGTACTTTGTGAGTACATTAATGTGAAAATTAGTGGCTTATTCCTTTTATTGCCATCTTCTTGTTTTTTGATCTTCTTGATATTTCTTTGTTTTCTTCATTATATTCTTGCCCTAATTTCTATCATGTGGTATCAGAACAAATTTATGATCTAATGGCCTCAAGGATTGTATGGATTGTATCTGCATGTGAAGGAGTTAGTCTTCAATGTGTAAAGACATGATGATCAAATGATTAAATTGTTTCTTGAAAATATGTTGGAGCATTGATACTCAAGCCATTGTTGGAAGGTGTATTCCATGGGAAGATACTCCGACATGCCATATTTTGGTATTGTTGTTACTGTTATGGGTTCATTTTTTGCTGGTTTTTTTAACCATTTCACATTCATCAAGGCAATAAACATTTCAATTCACTTTTTACTCTCCACAAATTGTTCATTGTAATAAATTCCCAAGCTTGAATGGAATATACACATAAATAAATAAATAAATGAATATATTTCTTCCATTGATTTGTCAATTTTCTTTTAAATCAATGGATGTTATCATGTACGAGAGCGAAGTAAAAAATGTAGTAGGTGGCTTCCATTTGTTAATGGCCAAGATATATGCCACGACATTCCTCTTCCAAATCCTCTCTCGCCATCCTCACGATGGGGACACTATTTTTTTGATACGCCGATATTGATTCAACGATGCTTGTATAATTTGGTGTGGTCTTAATAAGTCACTGGCCTGGTAAAGATGAACGAGAGATCATATGGTCCAATCATTGATAAAGCTTCTATATCACCATTATTTGCCAAGTTGTTCTCACGCAGACAAATGCCAACTTGTTGCTAGACTTCTACTAGCAATATATAACTTGTGGAAATCATCCCATCTGCATTACATGCATACAATTAATATGAGACATCATCATATAATTATGAAATTTCAAATCTGTTTTACACGGGGAAACATAAGTTCCCAAACATGAGTATTTTTGCTCATAATTGGTTGGCCCTTGTAGTAGTATATATTAGTCTTCCTTACGGGATTACATCTCTGCCATATCCAAGACCATTTCCTCTGCAATTTTTGCAATTCAATGCAACCAAACAAATTGTTAGTATATTGTAACAATTCTCAATTATTAATTTCTCAAATTTGGTTATAAAGGAAATAAGAATTTCCACGCATGAGATTTATGCTCATTATGTTCGGTTCTTGCAGTTGTAGATATCAGTATTCCTTATGGGTATACATCATTTCCATATCCAAGACCATTCTGTGTGCAATTTCCTTAACTTTCTTGCAGCAAAACAAGATTGTTAGCACTCATGCATATTTTTAGCAGTTCATGAAATGATATCAGAATTGTATCTACCCAACAATTCAATCATTTTCAACCATTATTCGCATTAAAATGGAATTCTACCATTCATCATATTATCTAGAATGACACTAGCATTCATTGGACATGCTTTAGCAGCACATCAAGCTTTTCATAGTGCAATAAAACTTTACCAATAAATAAAACCAGTGTGCCAATAATATTGGCCACATATACACAATGCATCATTGCATTGATTCTGAAATACCATATGTTCATGTCATGTATTCCACCATGTGAGTTGGAAGGTATGACCCATGCCTCAATACACCATCCAAGCTCTTCCCCACAACCCGTTTGATCCTTTGGATAGTGTTGACCAAAATTTGGTCATCTATATTTTCCCTCTCTTGGATTCATAAAAGCCTTGATATCAAAAGAATACAATTTTTGAACTTTTATAAGTTCATTCTGCAGCCCTCAGTCTCAGCTTCGTCATGCATTTTTCGGATCATAAATATGTTTTTGCATGCCTAAGTTATTTAAGACCTGGTCTAGAGGTCTAATTTTGAAGAATCTTTCTAAGTATCATGTTCTTCTCTCTTTTTTCGAACTTTGGCTAAGTATTCTCATCACTTATCTCTCTCACCTTTCATCTCCATACTTAACCGTTTTTCCAGTTTTCCCTCTCCCCTTTTCTCCTTTCCATACTTAGTCAATTTATCATATTTGCAGACACTCAGACTTGTATTATGTTCCCTTTACCCATACATCAGTTCGACTCAAACACTTAGTTTATTTTTGTATTGCAGATTTGCGGATTTGTGAACTCACAGACTCATACTTTTTTGTTTTCTCATTTTCATGAGCCCGTCCGAGAAGAAACATACTTAGCCATATTTCAATCTATGGCAGGGGCAGACACCCACCACACTCCTTCACCCTTCCCCCTCACCTTCCTCACCCACGCTCCCACTATCTACATTTCTCCTCCCTCACTTCCTCTCTCTACATTTCTCCCCTTTCCACCTAACTACTCATAATCCTCGTCGGGTTTGCAGACACCTTACTCACCTCACTCCCCAACCCACAAACCTGTCCCCACAACCTACAAACTACCCTTCTAACTTTTGTTTTCTACAAATCCTCTGCCTTCCCCTTGCTTACCCTTCCGCCTGATCTCCTATACTTAACCATTATTCCAAAGTTTTCTCCATTTAAACCATGAACCAATAAGAACATTCAACATGGAAGCATGGAATTGTGACACATGGCAACTCGTGGAGGGATACACATGGAATATTCTTATTGGAGCATTACACGTGGAAGCATACAAAAAGAGAGAAACATGGTGTGATATTATTGGATGACTCATGATGGTGACTGGGCATGAGGTGGACGATGATGGGATTCCAAAATTATTATTCTATTCAACAAGTTTCTAAGGGTCGAACACCTTATGCTCCATAATCTTCTTCTCGTGTTTCTTGTTAAGGGTATGAAACAATTAGTATTAGATACCATGAAAAATATAATATCCCAATGCACATGGGATAGACTTATGAACCAAAAGGGCGAATTTTATGAAGGGGCACAAATTTCAATCCAAGGGCTGAGATTTTCCCATCAATTTTGATCGACGGTGGTTGAGTGTTGATTTTGCGGAGGCCATAACTTGAGCTACGGGTGTCAGAATCACACAAAATTTATACCATTGGAAAGGTAGTTTGATGTAGAATATGGTGGTACAGGTTTCAAGTGTTGAAATGTGATACATTTTTCTCAGAAATTAAAATATCAGTCAACTGCATTTTTAATGGGCCTGCGTGACAACTCAACTTCACAAGCTCATATCTTGAGATCCGAGCGACGGATTTGGAAAATTTTATATAGTTGGAAAGATAAGAAGATGAAGATCAAATCAAAAGTGATTTCAAGGGTTGAAAATATCCACATCCTCACGCAAAAATTAAAACACAATCATGTCTTAAAGGAGGCAACAAATTAAAATTATTCGAAATAAAAGTTTATTTTAAAACTTTTATTTAACGATTTTTGGGCCCCACTTTAAAGCATGAATATCAATGACTTCAAGTCAGTAATGAGATTCCAATTTCCATAAGAATATTTTCAATATCTAAAACTTGGGAAGTGGTTTGCATCTCTTGCATAAAAATATTGGAGATGCATTTAGTATGATTGTGATATAGACCACAAAAAATGTTGTTCTTAGCAATCTCAATAGGCGCTCCACTCCTACTATTAAAAAACCCAAATTTCAAATCTTTAGATTTGAATTGTGGTTACAAAGGATGTTTTCCTTCTCCTCCCTATCCACCCAATGGAGAAAATCTTGGGTGTACTGTTATACATTGCATCACCCATATGTGCAACAAGATATCCAACATAAATTATATTTCCTCTATTTATGGGCATGCTCAATGTCTATGAATGCATGCACCATATTCTTTGATCTCAATCCAACTACATCCTAGATTCTTTTTCAACCCCTTGTCTTTTAAAATTGCTCTTACCTTTCTTACATTCTCCCACCTTCCAATGACAACATAGATGTTTGCAAGCAACACATATTAAATTCCAATGCTTCCAGGGTCTAGCTCAAGAAGATTTTTAGCACATGTTTTTCCAACTCTATGTTGCAATGAGATATGTAGGCAACGAGTAAAGTCCACCATACCTCACTATAAGGTTCTACTAGCATGGTAGACCAATTGTGTGAGTGGATATTTTTTTTGCACGCCTAGGGTGGAGCACTGTGTTTACATGGTTGATCTTCTTGGTCCTTGTTTCAAGATTCACTCATGTTGCATATAATTTTATTATGTAGTTGGATGAACTTGGTTGATCTTCTTGGTCCTTGTTTTTTTTCAAATGAAAATTTTCACTTTGTATTGATTTGGATATTAACCAAAATGGATACAATATTTTGCTCATATAATAAGAAAAATTTGGGCAGAGCCAAGCTTCATCCAGTGGTTCCCAGGAGAAATCCAATGCAGAAGGGGTATATCCAAAATAGAGAAAGAGGGTCCGGCTGTACAACCAATCTTCACAGAAATATGAAGACAGAGAAAAACAAATCGCTGAAGACATTGCTATACAGGGAAATGTAAAGAAGTGAAGAAGAACAAACAACAAATGTCAATTTTTGTCTATGTCTTCGCCTCCTCATTGAAACTCATGCTGGATCGATATCCTCAATAAAAAAAATCGAGATGAACACTGTCAATACACTAGAAAAGAGGAATACGGTGAGAATGGAAATAATGACCACCTGTCCAGGATTGATATGATAAAATACCAATATGATCCAGAATAGCTTTTTTGGAAAGGATATCCACCTCCGAGTTTTTCTCCCTGAAAATATGAGAGAAGGTGAATTGTGTGAAAGCCTGTGTGAGATATTTTATTCGATCCTTCCAACATTCCAGAGCCACAACATGAAGATTTCCTTTCTTGTTTATCCAGTCTATGATTATTTTTGAATCTCCTCTCACATGTAGATCCAAAATATTGTGTCGAGATGCCAAAAATAGAGTGGCCCAAATACCAAGAAGCTCGGATTTTGTGTTTGATCCTAAGCCGCAGTTAAGGGTCCAGGTGATCTGAAAGCCATCATAGAGGTGGATCCTCCCACTAGCTCCACAATGTAATCTCGATTGTTGTGAGGCTTCATCAAACCAAGCAAGGTTTTTGCTCAGTTGTAAATGAGGTTGAAAGAAGCGAGGGGCAGTAGGCTTTTTTATCTTTTCTGGTCTTATCTTTCTCATGATTTGGAAGCAAATAAAAAATATAGAGATAGATACATCATCGAAGATCGCCTTATTGCGAGAGTTCAAAACATACCAACAAACAATAACTGGTAGATGTGGGAAGTTTGTGACCTATAATGACCAATTTTTCATGCAGTCTTGAAGATTTGTGCCCATCCACAACAGATTTGGATTTAGGGTTGTAAGAATGTTGTGCCAAATCGTTTTTGTAGTAGGACAATCCCAAAATAAGTGGTATACTATTTCCGAGTTGCAGCAGCAAAGAAATCACATGTTTGGGCCAATCCAACCACGACAAAGAAGGATATCCCAAGTGTGAATCTTATCATTTGCAGCTAGCCAAATGAAGAGTTTTAATTTCATTGGAAGAGGCCAATAACAAAGTTTTTTGCGCCAGCCCGAGCAGTTATGTGACCAGATAGATGTTGTGATGGCGTTATAAGCATTTTTGACAGTCATATGACCAGATCTGTCCCCACCATTCTAGAGAAGAATGTCTTATGTAGCATGAAGCCAAATCCCCGCACCACTTAGCGTCGAACAATAAAAAGTCCATTCATGTGCTTGTGCACCCGATAGTCCAAGTTTTGAGCTAGATTTCCACTATGTGCAGCTAAGCATGTCATCTGAATGTATTTGCGCCTAGAAGAGGAAGTAAATTTTTGACAACTTAAGATGATCCAGAAGATCCCGTGAGAGGAATGCCTTATTCCCAAGACCCAAAATAACATCCCTGCCGATATGAATATTCAGACCCGATATCAGTTTCCAGCATAACCAATGGCAAATAAATATTAGGTTCGATGTAAGTGATCACCAGGTCAGGGAGACGTTTGAAGTGCAAATAACGGGAAGCCTAAGCCATCTATCAAGAGAAAGTGGATGAATATATTTCCCAAAAATCATATGGTGCCAAATGTTGTCCTTGTTATTTAAATCGTATGATATTTCCCAAAAATCGTACAGTGCCAAATGTCGTTCATTCTTGATCCTTGTTGATCGTCTTGATCCTTGTTTCAAAATATTATTAGATGAACTTGGTTTTTCTATACATGTATCTCTAGGTTGATATTGCAACTTCAATGGATGTGTATGCATTATTATCAAACCTTATTCTCCAAACCTTTTGGACAGGTTTTCTTTCATTTATGATCGATACTAAGTATAGATATCTTTTTCAAATGAAGTGATATTTTTGAAAAGGTCCAGGAAGGGCAATGAGGTGAAGGATGCTTAAACAAATCCCCTTCCTACATTGATTGAGTGAAGGAATGTGATCTCAAATCATTTGTCTTGCCACTACGTTGCATGCTTAAACAAATCCTCTTCCTACATTGTTCAATATGACTAAAATGTGAATATCTTAACGTAGAGTTAATTAAATAAATAATATTTCTTATGCAGAGAGTAAATGTTTCATGATTTTGTTTTTTTATTATTTAAATTAAGCAAGATATATTTAAAAACTAATTTAATCAATTTTAAAAATAAAGCCACTTTTCTTTGTTCCATTGCCTCTCGGGCTTAGATATTGGACGATATGTAATGCTCTTAACAATATCGTTTCTTTGCCTATTCCATTTCCTCTTCCCGGGTTTGAGTATTGTGTATCTTCCTTTCATTTTTAAGGAGCTTAGGAGCCTATCTTTCCTATTCCATTCCATGAGCGGTGATGCTACCAGTTAATCCATTCATTTTTCTCTGCAACATATTGAGTAGGAAACATTCAGCCTGCAGACAAAACTATCCGTGCAGTATTCCTGAATCCCAGCATGAGCCTCAGAAGAAGAATGCAATCAGCGGGTGATGTTCATGTCGAGAGAATCGAAGTGGAAAATGATGGCGGATTGAGGGACTAGGGCCAGAGTTACTATTTATACTCTAGTTAATATGGCCATAAATAAGCCACCTGTCGATGAACAAATGACTAGGCTTCTATGGC
>JASDQU010409871.1:0-10511 GCA_032191745.1 Picea mariana | reverse complement strand
GCAACAAGAGAAAGACTAGTGTCGTCTTAAGTCCTTGGGCATATGGAGTCAATGTAACCTCAAAGGAGGATAAAAGGCAAAGAAAACTCAAGGTTTAAATTCTAGGGAGATGTACAATCACAAGCCCTAGGTTTAATCCGTTAGGAATACAAGTTTAGGGGGATGTACAATCACAATTCTTAATGTCTTCCTATGTCTTCTATGACATCTAGCAAGGGATCAAGGTGGAAGATAGGAAAACCCTAGAGTAGTACAATCACAAGCCCTAGAATTTTTTCCAATAAAAACAAGTTTAGGGGGATGTACAATCACAATCCATAAATTTGACCTTATATGCTTCAACAAGCTCAAGATGGATAAAAACAAAGAAGGGGATGCACAATTACAAGCCTTCCTGGGGTTTCAAAACAAAATCATCAAAGGAGAACAAGATAGCATGCAAATTATCAACAATTTGATATAGAATCTACTTAAAACACTTTGAATAATCATAAATACTTGGAAATAACACTTACTATACCAAGTCACTATGCATGAGGAAACCCTAAATCATAAATCATCCACCAAAACAAGAGAAACATCCATAAGATCACTCTCCAAGAGGTGCGCATAAGTATTCCATTATGAGAAAAGAGTAAAAGAAGACAATAGAAGTAATTATCCATAAGTTTGAGTTATGATTTGACAAGGAGGAGAGTGTTAGCCTTTTATATGAGGAAACCCTAGTGTTTTTTGTTATGAACCAATACCTTGAGAATGATAAAAATTCAATGAATAACAGTCCACTTCGAGGGGGAAACCTCCTATTGCAATATATTCAATGTACAAGATAAGATGAGATCATAAGACTATATCTTCTTGGTATATATATATATATATATAGGAGACAAAGGGTACAATTATAATGAAAGGGTAAAATGAAGGGTTATAGCCTACATACAAATATAACACTAGAATTGTAATAATTCAATATCTAGGGCTTAATATCATTTTGGTGAAGAATCATTAAAAGTAAACACATCCCTGGAGGGGTGTACTAAGGAGCATAAACATGAATTGGAGGAGTTGTTAAGGGCATCCGGGGGAGTGTTCCAAGAGCCTAACGAGCTACCACCTAAGAGAGAAGTGGATCATGAAATTCAATTATTGCCAAACTCCCCCTTGCCAAATATTGGGTTGTATAAACAATTTGTTCTAGAAGCAAACAAAGTAAAGAAGCAATTGCAACAATTGTTGGAGCAGGGTGTGATTTGACCAAGTACCTCACCTTATGGATCACCCATCATAATTGTTCCCAATAAGGATTGGAATTGGAAAAAGTGTATCAATTATAGGGCATGAACAAGATTACACTGAAGAATTGATACCTTCTACATAGGATCGAGTGTCAGTTGGACCAATTGAAGCATGCCAAGTACTTCACTAAGTTGGATTTGAAATCAGGATATGACCAAGTTGCTAGNTATATATATATATATATATAGGAGACAAAGGGTACAATTATAATGAAAGGGTAAAATGAAGGGTTATAGCCTACATACAAATATAACACTAGAATTGTAATAATTCAATATCTAGGGCTTAATATCATTTTGGTGAAGAATCATTAAAAGTAAACACATCCCTTGAGGGGTGTACTAAGGAGCATAAACATGAATTGGAGGAGTTGTTAAGGGCATCTGGGGGAGTGTTCCAAGAGCCTAACGAGCTACCACCTAAGAGAGAAGTGGATCATGAAATTCAATTATTGCCAAACTCCCCCTTGCCAAATATTGGGTTGTATAAACAATTTGTTCTAGAAGAAAACAAAGTAAAGAAGCAATTGCAACAATTGTTGGAGCAGGGTGTGATTTGACCAAGTACCTCACCTTATGGATCACCCATCATAATTGTTCCCAATAAGGATTGGAATTGGAAAAAGTGTATCGATTACAGGGCATGAACAAGATTACACTGAAGAATTGATACCTTCTACATAGGATCGAGTGTCAGTTGGACCAATTGAAGCATGCCAAGTACTTCACTAAGTTGGATTTGAAATCAGGATATGACCAAGTTGCTAGTGAGAAAAGCCCCCCTATGACTACACCAAGGTTCATAATGTAGGCAGAACAATTAACTGTCTAAAATCCAACTACTTCTCTAACTACCCCAAACATACCAAAACTCATAAGAAAAGTAAAGATGAGAGGGATCAGGTAACTATACCTCTACTCTGTGTCCGGTGATGATCCCCTTGCACTTGAAAGCTTCGTTGACTGCAAGCCTCCTCCCAAGGCTGACCTACATTCAAAGATAGACAAACAGAAAGCTACAAGCATGTTATTTCATATAAAAATTAGGGTTAGATGTTAGAATGACAAAACATAAACCATTAAAAGAATTCAATACACCATGATTTGGGAAAGTAATTCTTTTATTAATAACTCAATGATTATACCTTTACAACCAAAGCCGACTATTGCTCCATGAACCTGGTCCGAGCTCCTCTTCGCCAAGCTCCAAGTGCATCTTTGTATGGCTTCTCTTATCAACCTTCTGATCTCTTTTTGGGAAGTGAATGGGTTCTGATGGAGGAAGAAGGGCTATTTGGGGAATGCTGAGGCAATTCTCACAAAAGGGATGCAATAATTCTTGGGCAAGGAGGGGATGTGAAACAAGCAGAGTTTCACTATTCTTATGTCTAGATCTAGAATGAGACACCAACGCCACCTTTTATATGACAAAAGGATGGTTATTCAGTTGGGTGACAGTCTATAGTCGATGGATTAGTTGGGAAACTACCCAATAGCCCGTAATCTCAACGAATTCCTTGCAACTTTTTATTTTTTGCAACTTTTGCAAGTATACGCGGGCTATAATGGTGCAACATGTGTATGTACGCAGATTGTAGTGGTGCAACAAGCATATGTACACGAGCAGTATTGGAGCAGGGCATGTACATCTTCAAAAAATGGGTTTTTTAGAAGAGAAACTCAATGGTGGCTTGGCAAAAAATGCAAAGTAAGAGGGCCAAAGACTAGGTATGCATGTGTAGAGTAATTTAGGGTTATAACAGATGCCCCCTAATGCGTGAGGTCAAAAGAGCATCTGATGGCCGAAATACATTACAAAATCTTCGCAAATGTACGAAACGAGTGAGCYCAGGACCAAAGTTCGATAGGTGCCATTTGMAAAATAATAATTGTCTCTCTGAGGAGGGCATACCCATGCTCGGGATGMAATATATCATGGCTGCCAACCAAATAAACTACAAATCCATGTCATATAACTATATAAAGTGTAGCCGCGATCAATACACAACGGATATACATCTCAAAATCAAAGATATACAAGTATAGTATCCATCTTTAAGAAGCCAATAATGCTTGATGGYTGGAGATGAAGTCTTCATAGCTCGAGAAACAACTTCAAGATCTTCAAAAATCGGGTATGAGTACAATGTGAGTGTATGAATTCATTACCCAGAGGTCTTCGATGACTAGTCGGGAAAAGACACGAGGATCTCGATGATTAGGMAGAGAAATTCATTGATTTTGAACAAGTACTTGATTGGACTTTCGGGATGGCCGTGTCTGTAATGTCCCCACTTTGGGACATCATTATATTACAGAGTGTTATGATGACTAGAGTGGCCAGATGGAGGTTATAGCGAGTACATGGGATATTGAGGAGTATTTTGGGGTCCATCTTGCATCGCTCATCGTATTTCATCATTATGATCCATTCTGCACAACATGGCTTTGGTTCCATTGCATTCCGATGATTTCCATAATTTTGAGTTATTTTGGGCTATAGGTTCATTAAATTCACTAAGGAGGTCATATTGGGTATAATACTTGGAGGAACCTCTTAGTGTAATAGCCCATTGGAATCAAGAGGAACAATACTACAGGATAGGATGATGAGAAGTGACTTTCAGTGGCCATGGAAGCCACAAGGAGAGATAAGGTACTTTTCAGAGGTAAAAAGGTTAATTAATTAATTAAAGTGATTTAATTAATTAATTAATAATTAAATAAAGAAAAGTCACTTTGGAGAGACAAGATGAGAAGGGAGGATAAAAGAGATATAGGGGCATCTATTCTCTCCTTCATGGTGTTTATCATTTGATATTTGGCTTCTTGCTAGTGAGACCATGCACTTGGGGGTTTGGAGGGTTTTGACTTAACAAATCCTAGAGATCAACTCGGTGGTGAAAGATCCCACCCAACCTGATCCAAGATTGGTCATGGAGGTGAAATGTTCCTCCCTTACCATTCTACACCAGATCTACTCAGCTTCAGGAGAATTCTTCACCAACCACGGGTACAGAAAGAGAGAGGGCGCATCATTGAGGGTTTCCAGCAAGGGGGGCACATTTATGGAGTTAGAACAATTCGATTTAGCCAAGGAGAAGATCTTTTGGAGAATCTAGCTACTGGGTTATCTTTGTAGAGGCCATAGTGCCCTTCTTGGCTCCTCTAGGAGGTATTTTGGTGGAGCATTGGTTTATATTGAGAGTGGGATGATTTCTCCAAGAGGAGGGCACAATTTTGGAGTGGATCTACTCATGAGAAGGACCCAAGCTTCATTCTTCAACTAGGGATCTATTCTATCTTTCTTCTAGACTCCATGTCTACTCTTCTAGAGTGTTTTACTTGCTATTGGTGCCAAGCAGGAAGAGGGCCAAATTCTTTGGTCTTTAGTCATCTAGGAGGGCGCATGCTAGTTAAGGTATTGTTGATTTGGAGAGTCACATCTTCACCATTCAGCTTGAGATTGCATCAATGGTTTGATCTGGGCCCGATCCACACTTCCCATGATTTTCAGAGTATTTGGAGGCCTCTAGCAGCAGGGCTGAATTGTTGGGTGTATTCAATCTTCCAGTCGAGTGTAGCTTATCCAATTGGAGGTTTGGCACTTCAAAGGCAGAGATCTCACCGTGTTCTTCATCTATTGCAGCCATATGGAATTTGGAGGCTTGTAGCTTCTATTCTTGATCTTTCTTGAGGATCATCTTCAGTTTGCTATTATCTCTTAGCTATATTGTACTAGATATGTAGATCCATTATATCATGGTCTTCTTCTATTGTGAATAATATCAGATATGAGGTATTTTTGGGTTGTCTCTTGCATTGTTAATCTTGCATCTTGTTGAGGTATGTTCCATTGCTACATCTATTTGATTATTGTTGCAAACATCCATACCAACCATCAGTATATACACTAGTGCAATCTAAAAGACCAAATCAACAAAGTGTTTGATGAAATGCCACAACTAGAAAACAGTTAAAAACAAATGAAAAATGCAATGTTCTTGGCACCTTGGCTTAGGAACATTACAGTGGTATCAGAGCGTTGATCCTCCTAGCCAATGGGGATTAGCACATGAAGAAATACAATAGAGATGGAGTCTATAGACTTCGCTAGAGGGGTAGTATGTTGTGAAAGGGAATATCACGACCTTAGTGAGATATTTAAAGCTCAAGTAACACTCCAACAGTTTATATCCATAAAAAATCCTAGGTGGAGCAAAGACGAGGTTACATATTGGGTCAACATAGCAGAGGGAGCTAGAGAAACTAGATGGAGGGAAGCACAAATTAACCCCACGCCCATTAGGAGCAGGCAACATTGCTACAGTTACAAAGTGCCTTTGGAACCGGATCATAGATGTAGGGGTAAAGGTAAGAAACACATTATTGAGGTGCACTATGACAGTGAGGATGAGGAAATGCATGGGGATGCAACCATAGATTCATATTTGGAGAATTCTGATGATGCTAGTGACTCTTGCACAGAGGCTAGTGACCCTTGCATATTGGAGGGACAATGGGATGGAAAGGATGATAGCACTTGTGCTTCAGCAGTCATATCACATAGTGTTGATTACCTTACACTTCAACAAAGTGGTGACACCAGTAGGGATCCACATGTTTTAGCACCTAGACCCAATGAGCTTCCTATGATGATCGTGACACATTTTTCATCATTTCAGACACCCATGATAGCCACGACACATGAGGATATCAGTGTCATCTATGATATGGTGGAGGAGCTTTGCGTGAGGATTGTACATCAGGGATATATGGATCCACAGACCCAGGAGGATAGACATGACATGCAAATCATCGACCTTACACATATGTATCAGTACGAGGAGAGTGAGGTGATTCTTTTGGAGACTTCATTATTTGATCAGGTTGGGGAGACTGACGGTTTGATGGGACACTTACTTCCAGGACCAATCGACAGTAATGAGGATGCACTCCTTATTGGTTGGGATGGCCATAGCACGTGTCTGGGATCCAGGTGCAATTGATAGTAACAGGGTGAGTGCACAGGAGGATACAATTGATCATATAGGATACAATGTGATTCAGAGAGATCTAGTAGTTGATGATGATATGCAGTGGCATACAAGAGGACACAACAACACAGTGGACAGGGGGAAGTTCAATGCCTTATCTTTTGCAGAGAGTGTCATTGGGGATTTCAAGGTTGACACATGCAGTGAGGGGAGTGAGGTAGCACCTCAGCAGGACTGTGATCAGGAGTCTCGATACTTGGCAGGACAGTTGAGAGTATGTGAGGACATGATCATGGCAACCACTAGACGCATTTATGATACACATGCATTGGTGGCAGATTATTGCTGGAGGGAATCGATGGCACATGATAGTTCATATGGGAAATTTTCCATGGATGACTTTTATACTCTCAGTGAGAGAGTGACTATGATGAGGGCCGAATACCAATAGTTGTTGATGGATAGAGATTACCTCTTGGAGGTTGGTGAGATGTATCACAGGGCCCTGAGGGAGCAGGAGTTGGAGATGGACAGACTCACTCATGAGTTGGAGATCACTTGAGGATTCTTGAGAGGCACACAGACAACCCTTCAATAATCAGAGTCCATATCAGAGGAGCTTCTTGAGGAGATTAGATAGAGATCCACTACATCTATCTTAGTGGATAGTCATATGTATCCTTCAGTCACATTGATAGGAGATGTTGGTGGCTTGGCAGAGGAGCACCAATTGATGGAGGAGCATGAGGAGTAACTAGGATCACTGATGGGTATGGAGAGTTATGATCTGGAGATGTATGAGCTACCCTCCACGAGGATCTTTGAGACAGTTTAGCACTCACATACGCATGGGGACTCCAGAGCCAGGGGGAGTGTTGAGGACACTTCCATTTGTGTCCCAGGATTGGACGACCTTCGTGTTGAGGTTGACCCGGTAGTACATCTTGGATCCATGTTGTGGCAGGAGTATACAAGAGATTACATGAGTATGGAGGAACATACAGTGGTGAGTGATAGTTCACAGAGATATGTCGAGATGTGCAGTGGGATTCAAATGGAAGTATTGGATTGCAGGGAGGAGACACACTTAGTAGAGCATGGAGAAGTCTCTCCTTTGCAGCAACACATAGTACTGGGAGATCACCTTCACAATGGAAACAACCATAGGGGTGATGATGATCGGGATTCAGTGATGATTACAGGCGAGCATGTACCATGGGTACTGGTGGACGAGATTTTGGTTGAATCCTTGGGATTGACCAAAGCATATGATACCTTCCAGTCCTATAGTCATCAATAGATGTCTCTGTTATCCTTTCCCGACATGTTTATCATTGACAGAAACATGAGGAGAGATAGATAGTGAYAGAGGAMATGAAGAGTGGGTAGGCCGAGACCATTTGACATGAGTGMTTTTATGAAATACAACAGCATAGGGGCGGATCATCATATGYAGACTGTTGAGACCTTGATCGTGTTGGTGAGCATCTTAGGCCAGGGGATAACAGAAATCTCAGAGGGCGACATAGATACAGATCCTCATAGGGATGTGCACRGAGGGCTTTCGATAGTGATCAATATGACACAGGAGCAGTTAGTGGGGATTGGAAGTGATAAACTTCCAAGTTTTCCATGGGATCCGAGAGTCCATTTTGTTAGTAGGATGTTTCACCTTATGATGACCTAGGTTGCGCGAGAGATCCACATAATTTACTTTGGGTTGGTTTTGAGTGGGATTGCAGGGGCTTGTCCTATGGAGCGAG
This sequence comes from Picea mariana, assembly GCA_032191745.1. Lineage (NCBI taxonomy): Eukaryota > Viridiplantae > Streptophyta > Pinopsida > Pinales > Pinaceae > Picea > Picea mariana. The sequence goes on along the minus strand of JASDQU010409871.1, from coordinate 2,456 downwards.
ATAACTTCTCCCTTTTGATCCTCATGATCGAGCATGGAGATGGTTGGGAAAGTACTACATCCACAAAGGTTCTTTTACAGATACAACTTTTGGACAACATGTTTAGTTTCCATAGGTATTCTAGCCGTAGGATCCAAGATTGGGGGATCCAATATGTATACAAGGAGTAGACAACCATGGTCAGAGTAGTACATCACGAGAGTGGTGATCTTTAGTAGAGACTAGAATGGGACCTAGGGATTGCAGGGTTGAGCATTTCATTGACTGTTGGAGGTGAGTGGACCCTTGCAAGGGAAAGTTATTTTGACTTTCCATTGAGCTTCAGTGTTGGGGAGAGCACATCACTTGAGTGTGATTCACAGAGGTTTTCCAGTACCTCACTATGGTAGCAACATGTGCAGTTGGTGGCGACTTTGTTGGTCTTGGTATGGACTTGGAGGATGGACTCATTCCGGGATGAGGCCATGTGTCATGCGTAGGAGACTCATGGTGTTGATATATTTTAGGATTATGCTTCACAGGGTATTGCAATTCACATCCTGATATGGGACCCAGGGGGTGGAGTGTATGATAGTTCATATTTGGATGGAGTCTATTATGTGTCCCACAGGTGGACATGGGACCCCAATATTATATTTGGATTGATTTAGTTATTGCTTGAGGACAAGAAATATTCTAGCAGGGAGGACTGTAATGTCCCCACTTTGGGACATCATTATATTACAGAGTGTTATGATGACTAGAGTGGCCATATGGAGGTTATAGCAAGTACATGGGTTATTTTGGGGTATTTTGGGGTCCAACTTGCATCGCTCATCTTATTTCATCATTATGATCCATTCCGCACATCTTGGCTTTGGTTTCGTTGCATTTCGACGTATAAGGTATGCTTCAAAGGTTCAGTTGAGATCAACATGGAGCTGACATTAGGCCAAAGACGTAGAGATGCAAATTTGATTAGCAAGACACAATGAAATCCCCTTCAATGTAATTTTAACGAGCCCAGAGAAGGTAATCTCAGTAGTTTTTTCACATTTAAAGAGTCTGAAAAAAAAATAAAAGGAAACTCTGAGGAGTACCTTTTTTGGATATAGTCCAGTCAGTTAGAAAAGGGGTAAACTAGCACCGGAAAAACGTCTATTCAAAACCATTTTAACGAGTGTGACAAAGACAAGATCACTCGACAATATTTTCAATTTTAAGGAGTCTGAAAAGAGCTTAACTATGGACTCACTGCCTTTTTCTGGATTTAGTCTCCTTAGCCCGAAAAAGTATAAAAGTTACTGAGGAGAACTCTCCCGGCGAGACGAATCTCCCGAGGTGTACCTTTTTCCTCTATAATCTACAAGCCAAAAAAAGGGGTAAACTCATGCTAGTAGATGTTCTTCTATACAAATTTAATGAGTGTGAAGGAACAAGGTCACTCGACCATCTTTTCAATTTTAGGGAGTCTGAAAAGAGCTTAACTATGGACTTCGTGGGGGTTCCTTTTTTGTAAGTAATCTCCAGGGCCCAAAAAAGGTGATAAACCAAAACCAAGGAGAATGTTCCTTTTTTGTAAATTTAGTCCCTCAGACCCAAAAAAGGGTTAAACTTATACCTAAGAATACTTTTCTAGCGAACCAAAGTTCCTAGAGTATACCTTTGTTCGTAAAGTTGACCATCTGAACCGAAAAAGGGGTAAACCACCGCCGGACATACGTGTCTTCAAATTTGAGTTTGGCGAGCGTGAAATAAGACTCTAGGACGTTACTTTTCTCAGTTAATCAAAACAAGATTGAAAAGCATAAATGTAGTCTCATCAGGTGTTGCTTTTAGATTTCAAAGCGAGCTTGAAAGACAACAAAGTGTGCTCATTTTGGGAGTCCCGAAGGTGAGGCCAAAAGTGATGGTGCATCAGACGAATGAGGCTCAATCTCTTAATCATGACAATACTAACAAGGACTGCCGAGCATAAAATCATTAGAGAGAGCTTGGATGCCAAAATACAACAAGGATCTATCTAGGACATCCATGTAAAGGTAGGCTCTACCGCCTAATCATGACACTTCTAAATCAACAAAGACGGTTATGTGTCACACCTTGGTGGGATTGATCCTATGAAAAAGAAGAAAAGACAATGAGATGCAGAAAGTGGAGGTGAAATCCTAACTTATATGAAAAAGGTTTGAAAAATGACTTTTACCAAAGGACCTTTAAAAGTGACCCATCTCCCAAAAAATTACCAAACCAAAAGGTAAAGTGTATCGTAACATCCAATAAGAAAATCAAGAATGGGATTTAATGATTTCGAAGCCAGAAAAAATGACAAAGGGGGTCAAAAAAGTGGCAAAAAGGGCCAAAAAAGTCTATAAATAGAAGCTAACATTGCATTTTCACCATTGCAATTTGAAATTTAACCGAAAGGTAAAAAAGACCCCTTTGCTAAAGAAGTTGATTACGAGAGTTTTAGAGGA
>JASDQU010409870.1:0-10403 GCA_032191745.1 Picea mariana | reverse complement strand
CATTCATCAACCATCATGTCTCTTGGATCGACATGCCCCATCCTTCGGTGCGTACCTCTTTCCTTGTGTTCTCCCTTGTGTCGATCATCGTGGCTTCTCGTGGGTGTGTCAATGGGGTCATTCAACCTCTCCGGTGTGCCCATGTTGCTGAGGGAAGATGGGTCCACTCTTTGGGAATGCTCCCAAGTTGCCTCTCCCTTGCCCAAACACAACCCAAGTCTCTGTCAATCATTCTAAGGAAATTAAGGTGTGTTTCCCCTTGATTTCACACATCACCATTGTGCACCCAAGGTGCCCTTCTTCACACCAACACATCTATGTTCACCCAACCGATCTTATGACCCTTGGTGTTCTCTTTCTAGATTCGTTTGCAAGTCTTCCCAAAGAGTGTGTGCGCTCGATGGCTATCATGGGAGGCCTTACATCCTCCCCCACTCCAAGTTGTTGTTTTCCCCCACAACATCCCTCGATCTCTATGACATATTTGTCCCATATTTATATCTCATCACCACTCAACGACTATTATCTCCTCAATTGTTGTCATCAAGGAAAACTCTCCTAAGGAATTTGTACAAAGAATGCTCAAGTGTTGGATTCTCTTGGCCTATGATGGTTTTGATACTTCGACCATGTCATTTGTGTGTCATGTACATTGGATCCTCTCAAGTCCTGATCTGGTTGGGTGATTAGACCAACTTTTGCGTTCGTCACTAAAGAATGCACGTCTCCACATCCAACAAACCCTTTTATGTCTTCCTCATCATCATCCTTTTAAAGTCTTCTTGGTCTTGTTGAGTCACCCAATAAAGTCTCAACTTGTTCGTTTCACTTAGCCAAACCCCTTTGATTATGGAAAAGGTCTTGCCCCTTGTCACAGTTTGGCAATTCGCCTCCACAACCCATCCATTGTTCTGCAACTTCCATGCTTGAGTATTTCGACGAAACCTCCACTAGGCATCACCATTTGTGTTTCTTTCTCCCAACAACACACCTCTATATTCTTCATTTAGAAGGAAGAGTGTAGAAATAGACACCACCAAGGCTATTGGCATAAATTGTGTTTGACTTGTGCTCCTACACAAGTATCTCATGACCAATCGAACATCCTTCAGTTTTCATCCCAACTCCTGAAGTTATTCTGCAATAAGTTGGAATTCATATATCCTAATGGACTTTCTACTAAAGTTCATGATCGTTGTGGGGTGTCGGTCTTCAACTCCTATGTCATCCACATCCGTCTCTAAATATGGTTTAGTAAGTGCCTCCATGCATTGTCTTGATTGAAATCTTGAAGATTCTGCAGTGGGTAAGTCTGCTACCGGATCCTCCACATCGTCCATAACCTGTTGTTGAAGACTATTCACTTGGTGATGTTCCCCCTGCTCCATGGAAAGTGAAGAGTCCAACTATCTCCTACACTCACATTGATGGTTCTGCGGGTTCCTCAATTGACAAACCTTCCCCATGGTTGTCTTCACTAAATTCTTCGTCACGATTAGTTATTTTTCTTCTTTCCCCAGACTACTAAGAGATGATGCAGTGTGGATGAATTCTCATTGATGTGTCATGTTGCAAGGCTTGTCTGTGTTTCCACCAACTCGTTAATGACCCCACAAGATGCTTGTTTGGATATTTTAATCGTTTACCTCCTCAGGGCGCACAACACTGCGAGGATTCTTACTCGGTTGCTTGACACACCAATAATACTTTGTTCGAGCTACACCTCTTCACTTAAGGCATACCCATACTCCATTATAGGCTACGGGTGAGTCACACTCCTACTCTAGTGAAAATCTTGTATACTTAGAAAAATGTTAACAGTTTTAACACTTAGTCATATATAAGCATATATCCATGAACATGAAAAACCAAGAGAACAACTATAGAGGAAACAAAGACATACAAAGAAATAGTGCGGGTGACATGAACCGTGCCTAATGCTCAAATAAGTCTTTTTTATTGTGAAATAATTACAATATGAGCACTACCGGCTCAATTTACAACTTGGCAGAGTCACATGACTCGCCTCACCTCACCAAGACACTCGTACATAGATTCGTCACAAAAATACTTTTTGGCGCAATCATCTATACAACCTCTTGTGGTGCACCTCAGACATGCCCTCAACTGCAGACTTGATGTCCCTTTGTTTATGTATACTTTCACCAAGCTAACACAGATTTTGGTTCTACTTCACACATGCCTCCAAAAGACTTGCGTTTCTATACTTCCCCAAAATCTCCCAAAGCATCCCACCTTTGGATACTTGTCTTCCATCTTGGTAATTATGCCTCAATTGTTCCTCGCCTTAGACTTGTTCTCCAAATCACTTTTGTGAAACATCATGTATTTGGGTGTGTCGTGCCCCTTTGCGAATCCACACTGAAATGATTTGTCGCGTTCTTTCGTGGACCTAGTGCCCCCAAACAATCTCGCACACCCATCAATTGTCGTGTCTCTTTGAAAAGCATGCCCCATCCTCGAGCATGCACCCAGGCTTGCCTTATGTTCTCCCATGTGCCTATCGCCGTGACTCCTCATTAGTGTGTAGATGGGGTCCTCCAACCTCTCTGGTGCGCCCATGTTGTTGAGGAAAGATGGGTCCACTCTTTGGGCATGCTCCCAAGTTGCCCCTCCCTTCCCAAGTGTAATCCAAGTCTCCATCGACCGTTCTAAGGAAAGTAAGGTGTGTGCCCCCTTGGTGTTGCTTGTCACCATCGTGCATCCAAGGTTCCCTTGCTCATACCCACACGTCTTTGTTCACCCAATCGATTGCATTCCCCTTGGTGTTCTCTTGCTCGACTACTCATCCCCAAGTCTTCCCAAAGAGTGTGCTAGGTGGGTGTCGTGGAAGACTTTAAAAAATTAATGATAAAAAATTACACATTATATGTGTTAAAATTTTTAAAGATTAATTTTGAAACATTAAATATTATATCTTATATTCTATGTAAATTGTATATATAGTAGTGTTTTCCAATGTTACAAGGGAACCGCTCCCAACCTTTAGAAAGTTCGTTCCGCACATTCCCACGTTCCAGGGAGCTTAGGAGCTGGAACAAAATGTTTCAAATAATGGTCCAACAGTTTCGGGAGCTTGGGAACTATTTGGGAGCTGCCAATATGAAAAAACAGGAGCTTGGGGATGAGTTTTGGAATCTTAGGAACTTGTACAATCTCCCTATAAGACAAGGAGCACCCACGTATTTAAAAATAAGAAATCACTATTTTTTTCCCACAAAAAATCCTAAAAGCTCTCTCGCTAAAGCCTAAAATCTCTCTCGAGAATTCCTAATAAACAGAGCCCCTCTCATAAATGATACACAATTAATTTTGTGGAGAGGTGGCTTCAGATTCAAGAGAGTGTGAGACGCATTGTGAGAGGGACTAACGAGTTGTGTTCGTGGAGAGGTGGCTTCAGATTCAAGAGAGTGTGAGATGCTCTGTGAGAGGGACTAACAAGTTGCAGAGCAAAAACTACACTACAGTTAAGGTAACAATCATTGTTACGTTTACAATTTTAATTTACTAATTAGTCCGTTTATAATATGCATATATCATATTTTCGCAATGATTAGTCACAGTGCCCAATAATGAATATAATGAATGGGAAATAATTTATAAGCCATAATTTTTGTTACAGGGATGAATTCTTGCTGCCAAGTTGACTGATACATACTAACTATGAGCACATAGGTATTGTGTCTGTTGCTTGTTGCTGGGTTAGTATTTTTATACGTGAGAATTCAGGATGAAGTTTTTAATATAAAATAAACCACTGTAAAGGAAAAAAATTCTTTAATTTAACTCAGTGCTTTCATTTTGTATTACTCTTTAGAGTATAAACTTCTTACCTTGTTTCATTCAATCATCAACATAAGGTTTACTATGGTAACTACAGTTTTATCTAGGTGAGATTAGTTATATTTCTATTGATGGAGGTCACACTAAAATTCCTATAGGACTGGAAGTCCTCATCTTCTTTATTATATGTCTATTGCAACTGGTATCCAGAATCCTCTCGAGGTTTTCTAAACCATACACATCATTGTGTATTCTCTTAATGTGTATGTATAAAAGGTTTATTGGTAATTCTAATTCCCACGTAGTTTGTATATCACATGACACGACCTTAGTTCTTTAATTATTTAATTCTTTAAACCATGTAGTTATGTTTTTCTAAGGATTCTCCACTTTATACAAGTGGATAGTGATCATGCACTCAAAACAAATTTTCAAAGTGTGGAGGGAATGAAGCAATGTTTTTATAAGGATTCTTAAGATTGAACACCTTTCAATAACATTAGAAGGGATCCTCTTCGTGCATTTTGAAAAAAAATCAATCATTTTCATGATTAAGGTAGAAGGAGAGGCATGATAGGTATAGTACATTTCTAATGGGGGGACTTTTACTGATTATGTTAAGCCCATTTCAAGAAGTTGTAAGTTAGCATTTTTTTTTCTTAAAAAGTAAATCCATTGGCAGATTATTTTAAGTTGTAAGTTAGCATTTTTTTTCTTAAAAAGAATCATTTGCATAGCAGTTGAAATTAAAGTATACAAGTTTAAACTTTAAATATTTTTTTTTGGGAAATTTAAAAGGATTATAATTTCTAAGTTTTAAAGTTTAAAGACAAAAATTTCAATTATTAATAATAATTTACATATTTTGTCTCATATTGTTTCATGTTTTTAATGTACAATTGTATGTTGTGTATTAACCACCAGGGAAATCATGGAGACTGGGAGTCCACAATCTAGGGGGAAAGACACAAGTTCTACTCCAATTCCAATTTCAGGCCAAAACCAAGTCCAGCAAAGCACAAACTCCAAGAAATCGTTGTTAATGTATGTGAAAAAAATCACTAAAAACAAGAAAAAGAATAGTGGTGGTTGTGAAGAATGGATGTGCACATTGTGCAACCATGTATTTAAGGGAAGCTACACTAGGATGTGGCATCATCTTTTGTCCATATCTAGCGAAGGGGTTAAAGGTTGCACATGTGATATTGAAAAAATGATGTAGTTAACCAAGCTTCACATGAGTTCCTTAGGTGTTAGTGAAACACATGTGGACAATTCACATTCTTTTAAGGCACCTAGTGTTGGATCACACTCCCATGATACACAAGATTTAGTGAATCAAAGTCAACTAAACCAAATTGACTTTGAGGAGGGGTATACTTCCGTAAGGAGTAAGAGTTCTACTAGTGTTGCTTATGAACAAATTCATAAAATGTACAATGTGGTGCATAGGGATGAGGCTGATGATGATGTCGCTGATGTTTTTAAGGAAAATGGAATTTCATTTAATGCCATTTGTTCACCATATTACAAAGAAATGGTGAGAAAAATCATAGTTGTTGGGCCAGGATATACACCCACAGGTTACAACAAAATGAGGACATCATTGTTGGATAAGGGGGTGACAAGAATGCAAGGGCTTATAGGGGACCTGAAACAATCTTGGATTCTTACAGGGTGTTCAATAGTCATGGATGGTTGGAAAAACATTCAACAAAGGCCATTGTTGAATATTATTGTCACATCTTTAACATGACCTTATTTTTTAAGAGCAATTGATGAGGTTGGTCCTTCAAATGTAGTACATGTAATCACAGATGCAACACCTAATTGCAGAGCAACGAGATTGATGGTCCAAAGTCGATATAGGCATATCTTTTGTACTCCTTGTTGTGTACATGCCCTTAACAATGTCCTCAAAGACATTGGGAAAATATCTTGGATTTCAAAACTCATTTCAAATGCAAGAGATGCACAAATGTTCATTTGAAACCACCATGCATCATTGTCAATCTACAAGATGCAAGCAAGGAATCAATTTTTAAAACTTGCAGAAACAAGATATGCCACATACTTAATTCTTCTTCAATGTATGATTGAGGTGCATGCATCCTTACAAGCCACTGTTGTTTCTCAAGAATGGAATGCATGGTCCCAGTCTAAATCATCTCAAGCCAAGAAGATAAGAGATATGCTTCTTGATGAAGATTGGTGGTCTGAGTGTAGATATGTGGTTTCTTTCACAACTCCAATTGTGGAGTTGATTAGGTATGCAGATTATGATTCCCCTACTCTTGGGAAATATATGAATGTATGGGTAGCATGGTAGGCAAGGTAAGGCACATAATTCATCAGAGAAACCCCTCTTTGGAGTTTTTCCAAGAAATCCACAATATAATAGACAAGAGATGGCTCAAACTCAATACCTCTCTTCATGTGGCGCCATATACCATTAATCCAAAGTGGTATATGGAGAGACTAATTAGAGTTATACCAATTGATGATGAATTGGTAAAGAATGGGTTTCTTGATGCCATAAGCAAGATGTATACTCATGATGAAGTAAGTGTGATACAAGCACAATTCATTGATTTTTGGCACCTTAATCCCCCCTACATCCACTCGGGATGCAAAGAATGACATCAATATTTATGCACAAAAGAATCCCAATGGATGGTGGATAATGTATGGGGGGAAAGTCCAAGAGCTTCAACAACTTGCCTTGCGCTTGCTATCTCAAGTTGCTAGTTCCTCTGCAACAGAGAGGAATTGGTCCACCTATAGTTTCATCCACTCTGTTAAGAGGAATAGGCTTACCTTAAATAGAGCAGAGAAATTGGTTTATGTGCATAGTAGTCTTCGACTTTGTTCAAGGAAGCTACCTGAGTATTTAGAAGCCCCAACAACACGATGGGATGTGGATGCTGAAGATGCTACTCAGATTGGTGATGATGAGGATAATCCTTCACCAAATGCAGGTTTGGTTGGCATACCCTTCGATGACATTGCATTTAATCTTGGTGATGATGATGATGATGGTGGAGGTGCAGTGCCTAGTGAAGCTCAAGCTTGCAGTTGAAGATCACACTTTATGATAACCTTCATTGTTAATTATATATTTTGAGCCTTCATCTTTTTTTTTACTATGCTTTACTTTGATCATTTTTCCCACTTTTGGAATATGTATTACTTTGGGCATTTTGCTCATTTTTGAACTATATATTACTTTGGACATTTTACCAATATGAATATCAATATGATGTGGGTGATTTTGTTTCCTAAACTAAACTAAAAAATATAAATTATAATCTTTTGAATAATTTAAAAGCATAAATATTTATCTTTAATATTTAATATTTATGGTTTAAGTGTCAAATTGCTCTTCAAGGTTTATAAATAATTAATTATTTTATTCAATGAGTTCCAGAAACTGGTGCAACATAGGTGTTTTCTTTTGATTAGGTTATACTTAGGGAATGGTATTAGGTTGATATTCTGAAATATTTTATTAGGTTCAGTTCAGTTATGTAACTCTGTGTAATAATGATCTCCATAGGACTTTGTCGGGACAACGTTTACCTACAATTTCACGACTCTACATTCCACAATTCCTTTCATGCGATTCACGTGATGGGCTGGTCTCTTGCAAACGATGTGATTCACTGTGCTGCGTCATCTACAACTGAACTGCCATGGAAAGAAAAAAGAATCATGTCGCCATCTTTCCTTGCGCGGGTATGGGGCATCTCATCCCTGTCGCTGAGCTCGTCAAGTGCCTCTTTGGCCGCCATGGACTCTCTGTCTCCTTCATCACCTGCAAATGGATGTTCTCCCCACGCCTCATGTCTGCTTATGTTAAGACCATGGAGTCCTCCGGTTTCGACGTCACCTTCATCTAGCTGCCGGATGTGGAGATCGAAGGCTCACAGCACATGAAACCTATAACTTACTTATCTAAGCTTCTCGAGAAATCAAAAGGATCGGTGGAAAATATTCTCAGATCCCTCGTCCACTCTGCATCTCCCGTCTCTGCTTTCATCACTGATTTTTTCTGCTCCACTATGTTCAATTTGGCCTCCAATGTCCGCATACCCACATACGTATTCTTCACATCCACCGCTTCTCTGCTTTCAGTTATGTTATTTACACCAAAGCTCGTCTCGGAGATTCCGATTTTGTTTAAGGAGATGGATTTTCCAATAGAGGTACTGGGCAATCCCCCGATCTCTGGCAGGGACATGTCGTCTCCCCTTTAGGACAGGTCTGATGAAGCCTTTTACTGGTTCATACACCATTCCATGCGCCTGTGGGAAGTGACGGGCATTTTGCTAAACACCTTCGAGGAACTAGAGCCTGAAGCGCTCAAAGCTCTTGTGGAAGGAAAGATATCTAATCCGACTAATATTGATCGAATGCCCCGCTTTTATCCAGTTGGGCCGCTCATATCATCGACGCCACTTGAATACAATAACAAACTCATCGAAGACGGATGGGCGGATTGCCTCAAGTGGTTAGACAACTGTTAAAACAAATGTTAATTAAGTTGTAATGTTTATTAGGTGGTGAGAAGAAATCTAAAAGGAAAATTAAATGCGGTAGTTGGCAAAGACGACGGACTGCATAAAATATCATAAACTTTAAGAAATCGCCGATAACTCTGGAGGCTTCGAGATGGACCTGCAACATGTAAATTTTTTCTATAAATTCATATCAATCGAACCCATTCAGCATGGTCTCAATTTCAATTGAGTTGTGTATACGTTTCCCTTCTCTGTAATTTCTCTATGTGTTATTAATTGTGTTATGTTCTTCCCGCTCTCTTCATAGTATCAGAGCGACTTTGATACTGGGTTGTTCGCTGAGATAAGTCTTGTTCCTCCTACTATCCCCTTTCCTAAAGATTGAATTATGTTTTCCTGAAGTGTTGCATACTCTCCTTTCTTGCAAAGCCATAGGTTTGGTTACCGAAGTAGAGGCTTGGTTCAGGTCTTGCAAAGCTTCCATACAGATTCATTCATTCATTATAGTGTAGGGCAGCCGCAGAGTATAGGTCTTTTAGCGCGGAAGGGCGGTTGTGGTGGTTGTTAGGACAAGGAAATCCTCAGCTCTCAATTTTATCTGTAGAAATGATGAAACGCATGAAGGAGGCTGCCTTGGTGATGCCAGAAAACATGATTAATTCGTGAAGGAGGCCGCGTGGGTGAAGAAGCCGCCACAAGGAGGGTGAGCTTTATTCTCAAATTACAAGCTTTATGAAGCTTTTTTTGGTTAACCATTCGGTTTTGGAGTTCTGGGAGTCTCTTTTTTAAATAATAATAAGGAAATTTAAAAGAACACAAGATATGTTTTTCAGTGTTATTTTTGTGCTATTGTGTTATTTTAGTGCTATTGTGTGAAGAAGGGATAATTTTTGTGTGGGAGTATTTTTTCATTGATAAAATGGCCATTAACATGGGTATAATTCCAGAAATTAAGTTAAATGGGAAAAATTATAATGATTGGGTGCATAAAATAGAGCATTTTTTAACAATGAGGAAGCAATATGATTTGGTTAGTGAGAAAGAGGCCCCTCCTACTGAACAAAGGGCTCTTGAAAAATGGGATCAAAGAAATAAGGAGGCTGGTGCATATATTAAAATTTGTGTATCTGATGAAGTATTTGCAGAAATTAAAAATTTAAGGGAAGGCACTAAAATATGGAAGGTACTTAAGCAATTGTATCATAATACAAGTGAATCATGGATCTTAAATCTTACTAGTGATTTACATAATTTGAGGTTGTCTAATAATCAAGAAATTGCACCTCATCTAACCAAGTTGAAAGATATGTGTAATGAATTAGAGAGTCTTGGCAAAACATTGGAAGAAAAGGAGTTTGTCCATATCATCCTTAGGAGCCTTCCTAGTTCCTATCAACCTTTCATTAGAGGTCTTGAAATAGCTGATAAAATTCCCACTATTTCTGTAGCTAATCTTACTGCCAAGTTATTGCAGGAAGAGCAATGCCTAGCAAAGGAAAGGGAGTCATCTAATGATGAAAGTCATGCACTTGTCTCCAAGGGAAGATTGACTCAATATACAAAGAACTTCAATGATAAGGCAGGTTAGTTTTCAAAGCAACTTGAAGAAAAGAAGCATCCTTATAGATTTAATAAGAATTGTCATTATTGTGGAAAGCCAGGGCATTATGCGAAGGATTGTCGCAAAAAGCAATGGGACATGCAACAAAAACAACTTAATTTTTCAAATCATAAAAACTCTATAAGAGAAAAAGGTAATTCTCTATGTGTTGCACTTAATGCCAATGTTTCAAATAAAGAAGAATGGGTCATAGATTCGGGTGCAACTAGGCATATGTCCCATAATAAGGAGAGATTTGTTATTTTAGATCATGATTGCAATAAGGAGAAAATTTTTCTTGGAGATGATACAACACTAGATGTGATTGAAAGTGGAAATGTTTCTATTGAAGATGGAGTATTCAATAATGTTATGTTGGTTCCCAATCTTAAGTCAAATTTACTCTCTGTGATTCAAATTGCAAATCAAGGTTATAAGGTTGAGTTTTATAAGGACAAGTGCTTAATTAAAGATATTAA
>JASDQU010409865.1:0-10518 GCA_032191745.1 Picea mariana | reverse complement strand
ACTATTAGGTCTTGATATTGATATTGTATTTTTTTTTTAAATACCTACACAAAGGTGGAAATTGTGACATCTTTCACTCTCTTCCCATCGCTATTGCCACGTCCAAGACGTCTCTTTTTCCACCTCCAAGATTGTCTCTCCCATAGCAACCACGTCGGAGCTGGTAACTCCAGGGCGTCGCTGTTGCCACCTGATGGACGTCGTTCTTGCCATGTCCAAGAGTGTCGCTCCCATAGCAACCATTTCGGAGCTAATACCTCATCCTGTTGGTCTTGCCACCTTCAGAACGTCTCTCTTTCCACCTCTGAAACGTCTCTCTTGCCACCTTTAAAACGTCTCTCTTGCCACCTTAAGAATGTCTCTTTTGCCACCTTTGAAACGTCTCTCTTTCTACATCTGAAACGTCTCACTTTCCACATTTGAAACGTCGGTCTTTCTACATCTAAAACATCTCACTTTCCACGTTTGAAACGTCGGTCTTGCCACGTTTGAAACGTCCCGTTTTCCATGTTTGACACGTCGGTACTGCCATGTTTGAAACGTCCCTAGACTTCGGTCTTACGACGTCAATATGGGGCTGGACAATCCAATTTATGATGACACATGGTGTCATATAACGTCGCAATACAGACGAAAACTAGGTCGTTGGAAAAACGACAACCTGTGAAACGACGTTTGAGGGGGTCCAAGGTTTGTCAGTCTTCCGACAATAGAAAGTGGCAATTGCGTCGAACGCACCGTCGGAATTTGACCCAAATGCACTAGTGTCACGTCATGAGATCCATGATCCTTGACCTTCCATATACTTGAAACATTCAGACTCGACCCTTTAGTTCCATTTGAAGGCTATAAATGGGCCATATCCAAGTTGTGGAAAGGGGAGAATAATTCAACTTTGAGAGCAAAGTTACTCTGGAGAAATTATTCACTTCATATTGAGTCTTCATCCCTTTTTCCTTTTAAGTCTAAACACACTGGTTATCCCCCAAACTCTTCTCTATTTGATGGAGAACCTCATTGTCTCTCTTATATGAGTTTGTCTTTGGTGGAGGATTGAAGTGGTGGAGGTCCAACTGTAAGGGACTTAGTTTCTCAGTTCTGAGACATGTCGACACAAAATTTTATCATTCATACACTTTTGTTGATCATAGTTTAATAGAAATACTCTTTTCTTGTCCAATTAATGTCTTGCAAATATTTGAATTGTTATTCCATGGGAATATTTGTTATGAATATTGATGGATTATGTTATTATATGTGCTAAATTTACATATTATTACCATATGCTTGTGTATCTTGGTTGTTGAGGACAAGTTGCAGGTGTATAGCTTTGAGTCAAGTGCTCAATGGTGGACTTCATCGAACATCCAGATGAGGTAGGCTCTTTATCTTGTCTTTATAACATGTATGTTTATATAGAATACTTGAGATTATAGTTGATTTCTGCAGTCATTTTCGTCTGTTGTGGTTTACTCCATGCAATAGAGTGATTTTCCTCGTAACAGAATTGACAACCACATTGGGGAGGGAATCTTCTTTTCGGGGTTTGGAGTGTTTTTCTCCTTTGATTTCTCTCAGTTAACTTGAATTTTCTTGTCGTCTAATTGATTGACACCTATTTTCATTTTGAGTCTGAGTTTCTTGGTCTTATCCTTAACCTGGAAGTGTTTTAATACATATACACAAGTTTTCCTTTAACAAACACATACATACAAGATCTGTTGTTCTATAGGGCGTGTAAATACCTGGTTTTCTCTTAAACAATCGCGTACTTCATTCTTTCTTTCTTGAATGGTGAGTTTGGTGTTTGCTAGGTAAGTTTTGATGGTTGTTGAGTCTTCTTGGGTCTCTCTCATGACTATTAAGTGCTTGCAGAGTGATAGGAAACCTTTCTTTGGTTGAATTTTCAGGCAGTTTTTCTTTCTCATCATCTTTATCATTGGTTGTCATTTCATCTTGGGATGGGTGTTTGCCTCTTGATATCCTTCTTGGTTTATCTCTTTTTGCTTATAATAGGGTATACATATCAAGTTTATCTTCATTCCTTGCATTTTTGTTTCTTTATATTGAAAATAAAAAAATATATATACATTTTTCATTATGGCATTTGATCTTTTGGTCTATTATTATTGGTCTTGATACATGTATGGAAATATTGCATCTTATTTGAAATTTCAGAGTTGAATTGAAAGTTTCATTTTTGAAAATCTTATCATTTATTGAGAATTAAAGTTTAGACTTTGCATTATGTTCATATTCATTTGTTTAATTTGTTGAGTCATAACATCATCAATTTCATGAACGCATCTTTTGAGTAAAGAAATCCATTAAAAATAATGCTGATAAATTTAAAATTGATTAGAAACAATTTTATTTTTTAGGGTGCACAAACTAGCTTAAGATTTAGAGCCTTGGAATAGTATTTTGTGAGTTAACTTCTCCAAGGATATTAAACTCAACATATGTGTCTAACTAAGGGAGAGATCCATTGTATAATTGGTGACATCAGGAGGCCCCGCTCACACCAGAGTTAAGAATGAGGTCATGTGAAGTTGGTCGCAGAGATATCCCTCCAATACCATACCTTCTTAGCATCAGAGATATTTCTGGGATGTATTTGTATATGGGGGTCTTGCTAGTACCTTTACCTTTGTGAGAGGTGGTGCTTTCAAGATTTCGGGCTTTTTCACCCTACCCATACAATGGACTTAACTTACGATTGTTCACCTGTGCATTGGTTATATCGTGGTGTCTTTAGTTTCTTGACATAGGTAGCCACATAAGTTACTTGGAGGGGTTATTCTGCAGGTACCCTAAGTCAGATAAGGGTCAGACAAAACACAACCTTTATGGAGGATTACCTCTCTGGGGGGATCTAACCGACGACACTATTAAGCCCACAAGAGCCCTTATAACTGATTATGATACCTTCGATATTTTGAAGGGAGTCTCATACCCCTCTTCGGTGAGACATACCTACTCTAGTGAGGGAGGCCCCTTTACAACCACTTTATCTTGTTTGTGTACATTGGCATTTTTTCTTTACTTTGGTGTGCTCTCTGATTATTAGTTGGCCTTAGGATTTTATATTGTGTCGTGAGTTTTCATTTATATGGTTAGTGGATCCCCCATGACTCCCTCAATTAGCGCTACCTAGCCCATGGAATTTTCTCATTCCATGGGGATGAATCCTTGTGTATTTCCGAGTGGTACGCCAAATCATGATACTCATCCAATACCTTGGGCCTCCAATCTCTTTTATCATGGTATGCCAGAAATGTCTTCGCACTTTCCATCCTCTGTCTCGTTTCCTTATGTGAATCCTAGTTTTGGGTCTGGAGGCATGATGCCTCCTTATTCTCCCTTTTCATTTGGTGGTAGTCATATCCCTCAACAAACTCTTACAGTAGGAGTCTGGGACCTTCCTTCCTATGGATCCAATCCTAGCTTCACTTTGCTAGGAGAAAGTGCTCAAATGGGAAGTCATTCTACTTATTACATCCCATCCATCTATCCTTCTTCCGCTATGTTGGTTCCTAGGAATGATTTTCCCATGGCGAACCTCCATCTGTCCTCTGTTGTTTCATCCGGGTGGAGTCATTTTTATAGTATGGGAAACCCCCTTCACGAAGTTATTTCATCTGGGGGAAACATATGTCCTCATCTAAGTAACCCTCGTTAATTCGCTTTCTCTTTGCAAGTGGATTCCTCGGTGATGATTCCATTACAATTTTTTATGAATCAGTTTGGAGGATGATACTTTCCTACCGGATAGGGCCATGGTGTATATCAGAACCCTTCATGGCCCGCAAATTCTCAAAACTAGTATTTCCCAGAACTTTGGTCTCAAATGCCACAAGTCCAGTCACTATAAGTCATACTGGCATTATATCTCCAACCTATGTTAGTCATGTTGCATATTGGTCAAAAACCTCTACAAGTCATGTTGAAGACTAGCAACTAGCCATTGCAAGTCATGTTGGGGGAATAACTCTAGTCACTGCTAGTCACAATGCACATACATCACCAACCTCTACTAGTCATGTTGGGGATTCATCACCAACCTCTATAAGTCATGTTGGAGATATTCTACTAGCCTCTGCAAGTCATGCTGAGAGCATGTCACCAGCCATTGTAAGTCATGATGGGGGCATTCATACGTTTGAGAAGCCTAGACGTATAAGACATAAGCCCAAGTTCCTTTGTAGGCTTTGCAAAAGAGATCACCTTACTCATTTGTTTCCTGCTACTGTTGTGGTACAAGAAGCGTGGTCCTTCAAGTTTTGAGTCGTCTTTCATTTCCCAACATTCTAGTCCTTCTTTGGTTGATACAGCAGTCATGCCGATGCAATATTCAGATAACACCCCTCTTCTTTTAGAGGGTGATGCGTCTCTTGGCCTTGTTGTCTCGCATCCTGTTCAACGAGCGGTCGTGTCGATGCAATATTCAACTGACACCACTCATGTTTATGGGGTTGATGCATCTCTTAACCTTGTTATCTCGCATCCTATTCAACCAATGGTTGAAGAAGAGGTTGTGTCGATGCAATCTTTGGTCGATCCCACTCTTATCTTGGGGAGTGAAAAGTATAAGGAAGTGACATTGTTGATGCAATCTTCGATCAATCCCACTCTTATTTTGGAAGGTGATGCGTCTTTTGACCATGTCCTTAGCATTTCTAGTTCTATACCTTCTGAACAAGGGAGCAATCTACTCTCTCTGAGTACACTCCCTCCAAGTCCTAGGATGGTTTCCTTTGATTGGAATGATCTTGTAGAGCCTCGACTTCCTTCTTCTACACCCTTTTAGATAAGGGGAATTCTTTGATATATTGTAGATAAGGTAACCTATGAAAGTATTTTATCCTCCTCGACTTGGAAAGATTTGGGTTTTCCAAAGCTTTTGTCAACTATCCGTGATTTGATGACTTTCAAAAAAAGTCCTGCACGGGAGCCCTGGCATCCCCCATGATATTCTTCTTAGAACAACATTCCTGAGTCTAAGTTAAGCTCTTTTCTGACTCTATAAAAAAGTGAAAAGATTGTCGAGTGAAATTGTCTCTTTCACACTCGTTAATTGGATTTGAAAGGATGTCTATTTGGTGTAAGTTTAACCCTTTTTCGAACCAAGTAGACTAATTTCAAAAAATGAATACTCTATTCACTAGTGGCTAGAAGAGTTCTCCTGGGTATTGTTTTATACTTTTTCGGGCCTAGGGGACTAAATTTATGAAAAAGGATATTCTTTGGAGTTAAGTTGTAATTTCATCTCATTTTATTGCTTGAAATATTAAGCCTATTGTCAGTTCTCTCTTTCATGTTATAATCCTGTTACCTCAACAATTTGCATCACCAACCAAGAAGAGACTTGTTTATATCATTTGCAGCTTGACACCCTATACCCTACAAGGAAACATTCCACTGAGTATCCATATCTTGCATGCACCTCCTTGCATTGAGCATAGGTATGTTCCACTACTGGAACCAATTTCTTCGCGACACTTGTTTCCTCCTCTGTATCATAGAATTCATTTTTCTATGAAAAAAGAAAAAAGAGACGGCGGAAAAATAATATTATCTCAAATTGACAATAGTCGTGTCGCCTTTGAATAGAGCACAAAATTTTGAGTCCACTAGTCATCCAAAGTTTGGGTTTAGCATGACCTTAGGAAGCTGAGCTCATTACTTAGAGTTTACTCATCCGACTGGTTACTCTTCCAGACCCTATGGAGAGTTTGATTGGTGCCTCCTGCATCAAAAAGTTTCATTATCAAGTCTATGTTGTCAGAGTCCTCCATATGTCTCATGCTCTTGTTCAAAGGATGTCTATAAGCCTATGTCAGACATTTCTTAGAACTCTTGACTTTGCATGCCGGGCATACCCTCAGTATGTCTCAGAATTACACGAAGTTGTAGTCCTACCGTGGACCCTGGTCTTGCTTTCATTATGGGTAGGTAACCTTGAACCCAAAAGTCGACATCTCCTCATTGGTTGCTGAGTGGGGGGTTTCCCTTGTGTTCGACAATAATAAATATATTCACACATTCGGATTCGTCTAGTTCCTTGGATGCCATTAGCTTTATTGGTGGTTTCCTCTCCTTTGTCGACAATTTTCATTATTGGCTGCTATTCAGAGGGTCTTTTGTTAGAAAAACAGGACCGCGGAGCAATAAAATAAAACAAATGTAGAAACAAAACATAGAAGATACACAATACAAGAGAGACACAGATTTACGTGGTTCACCCAGTGTGGGCTACGTCCACCAGAGAAATTGCCAGGTCCTTTCTTTATTATTATCCAACAAAATGAAGGGATACAACCTACCATAAAACCCGTTGTAACTTCCTCTTCTTTCTCTCACAGTATCCTCTCTCAGAATACAATACTCACCAACATACATAGCCGTAATACATTTCCCTCATAAAAGAGGGTTGTCTTCTAGGGCAAAAAACCCCAACATAATCTCTATCGTTAGATCTGCGACCTTATAATGAACGGTCCATATTTACAATGAAATTACAATATACTTTTACAAGGCAATTTTTTCTTTGGGGGCTTCGCCCCCGAACCCCCGCTTGCCCCCAGACCCACCAGTTGGGGGGATAGCCCCCCCGGACCCCGCAAAGGGGGTACCCCCCCTCTGCACTCCCCCGCATGGAAGAGTGTACATACTTCTGGAGTGTAAATACTTCATGGGGTATAAACACAGCTGAAAGTAAAAGACCTCTAAATCAGGAAGATAATCAGGCTCCACAACCAACATCTTTTTCATGCACTGCTTGCATTTGGTGCATGTAAAAGACACATAGGTTCGTTGGTTTATGAACATGTTCTTCATCCGAGATGCTCCAAATCATCAAGATATTTCTTTGTATCTCATGCTAAATGATGAGAGATGCCTTAATGATCTCCTTTCAATGGGTCTCCTTCTATCGAATTCAACTCATCTATTCTGGAAACGAGGCCTAGAGTCCTATGAGTACCTAGAGGATTGCAGTTATTAGTGGCAGGTTCTCTCTCCATCGATAGTTGGGAATACATCAATGTCTCATGATCGATGGATTCTTAGAGTGTACGACCTCAAATCCTTTATTCACACTTGTAAGAATGTACTCGATGCCTTGATACCTACTTTCATTATCGGTAGAATGTCTCTCATTTGTTAACGATATACTTCAATGACCAATAATCAAATGAAGTCTCATTATGTTTGACCTCAACTCCTTTATTCACATGATGTAGACTTGCACCTTTGGAAGACATCAGTTTATAGTCACAACTTTCCCAAGCTATTTCTATCATTCATTGGACCAATACCTATATGACTTTAGTGATCATGGGAGATCAGATTGTACTCCATTGTATACAGATATCTTCAGATTGATTTTGAGATTGGTTTTCACTAGGCCTTGTTCATGAATATGATAACCTTTGGTATATATCCACTTTGTATTTCCTATTCATGGCCATGAACAATTGTTTGGTATATTTCCACATAGATCTGCAGTGTAATTTAAATTGGAATCCATGAGTACAAAGTCATTATGGATTGTAATATTCTTATGAGAAACTAGTTCGTTCATCTGGGTCTCCATTACTCCACTTTTGGGAATTATAATGTATTTTGGACATCACAGATACTCCTATGACCTCACACATTAGGGGACATCTGTTATAGCAAGATTTGTCTCACCCCATGCAACTTACTCAGAAGACCTTTTCCATTTCTCTATGCATACTTGAAGTCCCTTTTTGCAATTCCCATAGATAAAAATCATATTTTTCGACATATACACGCCCTAAAAGCTATACAACATGCATATATGCAAGTTGCACCATTACAACCCATGTACATCGAGTTTTGTGCCCAAAACTAAAAAATGGTGTCGTGTTTCCATGTCACGTCACAAGATCCATGATCCTTGACCTTCCATATTCTGGAAACGTTTTGACTCGGTCCTTCAATTCCATTTGAAGGCTATAAATGGGCCATATCCAAACTGTGCAAAGGGGAGAAGAATTCAACTTTGAGAGCAAAGTTACTCTAGATAAATTATTCACTTCATATTGATTTCGCATCCCTTTGTCCTTTTAATTCTGAACACATTGTTCAACTCCCAAGCTCTTCCCTATTTGATGGAGAACCTCATTGTCTCCCTTATATGAGATTTCATTCAGTGGAGGATTGAAGTGGTGGAGGCCTAGCTGGAAGGGACTTAGTTTCTCGGTTCTGAAACATGTCGACATGGAAGTTTTCCATTCATACACTTTCATTGATCATATTTTAATAGAAATACTTTTTCTCGTCCAATTAATGTCTTACAAATATTTGAATTGTTATTCCATGGGCATATTTGTTATGAATATTGATGGATTATGCTATTATATGTGATAACTTTACATATTATCATGATATTCTTGTGTATCTTGGTTGTTGAGGACAAGTTGCAGGTGTATAGATTTAAGTCAAGTGCTCAACGATGGACTTCATCGAACGTCCATAAGAGGTAGGCTCTTTATCTTGTCTTGATAACATGTTTGATTGTATAGCATACTTGAGATTAGAGTTGATTTCTGCAGTCATTTCGTTTGTTGTGGTTTACCCCATTCCAAAGAGTGATTTTCCTCATAACAATATGTCAACCAAGATGAATGTCTCAATGCGATATTGCCATAGTCAACTATGGTTAAACATGGTTAACCAAAGTGAATCATAGACAACCTAAGTCAATCATGGTTAACCATACTAAGCCATAGGAAACCATAGTGAACCACATCCAACCAAAGTTAACTATGGCCAACCAAATTCAACCATATTAAAATTTGGTTAACCATAGTTATCCACAGTTAACCATGGCCAACCATGGTCAACTAAAGTGAACTATGGTCAATTGTGGTCAACCATAGAAAACCAAAATCAATCATGGTCAATCAAAGATAACAATACTAAACCAAACATAAACCAAAGTCAACCATAAGTAGACCATAGTAAACCAAAGTCAACAGTTAGTTGATCATAGTAAATAAACATTAAACAAAGTGAACCATATGTCGACCATAATGAACTATAGTAAACCAAAGTAAACTATGGTAAATTATGGTCCACCAAGTTCAACCATAGACAACCATGGTCAACTAAGGATTATAGTAGTAAAACATGGTCAACCATGTCATCCATAGTTATCCATAGTCAACATGGTCAACCATGTCATCCATAGTTATTCACAGTCAACATGGTCAACCATAGTCAAATATGGTCAACCAAATTCAAACATGGACAATAATAGTTTAACATAGTCAACCGTAGTCAAATGTGATCAACCATAGTCAACCATAGTCAAACATGGTTATCCATTATTAACCATAATCAACCATAATCAAATGTGGTCAACCATTTTCAACTATAGTCAAACATGGTCAACCAAACATGGTAAACCATAGTCAACCATGGCTAACTAAAATCTAATGTGGATTTCAATATTAATTATATTGATATTTTAATTCATAATCTACTAATCCTCTCCATGCACATCTTCCATCAACTAGCACAACCACATAAGTAAAAATGGTTGATATACATTGATCACCATTAATTTTGAACATATATTAACGACTTTTACTTCTCTGAACATATATTAACGAATTTTACTTCTTTGATTGTGCTAGTGATTACAAACTATTATTGATTTTTACTTAATTGTGACTAGGTAAGCTTGTCATTGCAATAATTGAGTCGTATGGTTATGAGGACCTTGCTTGCTCGGCCTCGCTTCTCCACCACACCGACTCACTAGTCGTCTACTTGTCCGTGTAAATACACGTGAGGATTCATGTCTCGTCTACCAAATCTCACTCCTCCATCATGTGTAACGAAGAGCTTAATGAAACCACTGACTATGTTGGCAATATGAGTTTGAAAGGATCATAACGACGGTAGTGATAGTACACAAGATATATTGTTTTGATTTTATTTGGTAATGTCTTGATTTCATGATTATTTTAAACTCTATTTTTTTTGTTATAATATATATGGATCACTGATTCTGGCCAATAATTTTTGAATGCACATTGGAGGGCAAGGTAGCAATAATAACAAATGATTAGACTCAAGGAAGATAGAGAGTCTAAATATTACAAGATATAACAACAATGAAGTTAAAGAGTTCAAGTATTATGATATAAGATATAACAAGGTGATAAATGTCCTTATATCTTGATAAATTAGGATTTGGTAAATAAATATATTAGTCTTGAAAAAAATGTGAGTCAATAAAGAAGGAGAACCCAATTTGAATATCAAGAATTCTAATTGGTTAGTAGCCTAAACATGCGAGTAGTTACGAAAATTAATTTATCAATTTCAAACCTTTTTTTAATTTAGTAACGAATTAAGTATTTTAACCTAAACCCTTTTGAGTTTCATAAGTATTTTGACTTGCAATGTAACACATGTACATTAGACAAGCAATTATGATATGTTTACTTTTTATTTTCTATGATCTCCATTTCATACTAT
>JASDQU010409863.1:0-10518 GCA_032191745.1 Picea mariana | reverse complement strand
TAAAGGTCAATATTAATAAGACCTTTCAATAAAATAGAATAAGGTGGATGTAAGAAGACCTAATAGAAGCTTCCACTTCTAGAAGGATCTTCCTCTAGATGCTTCTTTTTAGTATAAATAGGAGTCGAGGGTATGAGAACCCTAGCTTGGATATTATTGTAATAGAGCGCTGCTCGACTGGAGGTTTCCCCCTCGAAGAGGCCTGTGAAAATTGCTATCTGATTCAAAGTGCTATTTCTGTTGCTACTTCGTATATCATTTCTGTGTATTGTGAAGATTATGCTGGATATTTTACTGTTATTCTGTCATTTCTAGCATTTCATTTCTGTTCTGCATATTTTATATATCTGGTATCTTGTAACTTCTGGTTTATTTATAATGTATTTCGACCATCGCAGATACTCCTCTCACCTCACACATTAGGGGGAATCTATTATAGAAATATTTGCATGAACCTATGTAATCTTGCACAAAGGGCCTTTTTACATTTCCCTATGCACTTTTCATCCCTTTTTGCAAATCCCAGAGCTAAAAAATACATTTTTTCCACATATACGCACCTTGCCTACTATACAACATGTGTATACGCTGGTTGCACCACTACAACCCATGTACATTGGGATTTGTGCCCAAAAATGAAGAGTTGTGTAGGGTTTCCATGTCACGACAAGAGATATATCATCCTTGGCCTTCCATATACTGGAAACATTCCGAATCGACCCTTCAATTCCATTTCTAGGCTATAAATGGGCCAATTCTGAGATATTGAAAACAGAAGAAAGAATTCAAGTTTGAGATAAAAGTTACTCTGGAGAAATTATTTACTTCATATTGAGTCTGCATCCCTTTTTCCTTTAAGTCTGAACACAATGTTCATCCCCCAAGCTCTTGCCTTATTGATTGAGAACTTCATTGTCTCTCTTTTATGAGATTGCCTTTGGTGGAGGATTGAAATGGTGGAGGCCCAGCTGGAAGGAACTTAGTTTCTCGGTTCCAACCCATGCCGACACAAAATTCTGTAACTTTTTCACTTTCTTTGATCATATATTAATAGAAATATTCTTTTCCTGTCCAATTGATATCTTGAAAATATTTGAATTATTATTCCATGGGTGTATTTGTTATGTATATTAATGGATTATTCTATTGAATGTGCTAACATCATATATTATCACCATATGCTTTCTTTTCTTGGTTGTTGAGGACTATTTGCAGGTATATTTATTTGGGTTAAGTGATCAATGGTGGAATTCATTGAACGTCTGGATGAGGTAGGCATTTTATGTTGTCTTGCTAGCATATTTTTTTATATAGCATACTTGAGAATATAGTTTATTTCTGCAGTCATTTCCGTCTGTTGTGGTTTACCCCTAGCCATAGAGATATTTTACTCATAACACATGGAAGGTTAATATTGGTATGAAGGATAATCAAAGTTCATAAACATTGGATATTACTCGAATAAATAAAATGTCAAGAAGATTGTTGATTTATTGTGTGAATACCAGAACCCTTTCCCAACTACATTTTCATAAATGAAAGAGATTGTTGGGGATCTAGGAGAGATGAATATTCTCTTGAATCTAGATGCCAATCCATTGAAGAAATTAATGTATCAATTGAACTGAGTGTATAAGAAAAAGGTAAAAAGAGAAATAGATAAGATATTGGAAGCTCATATTATTGAGCATGTTGAAGAGTCATAATGGATCAGTCCCATGATGGTCCAAGACAAGAAAATGGGTGGAATTATAATTTGCATGGATCTAAGGAAATTGAATGATTCTTTCTTACATGACCCATTTCCTAACTCGTTTACATATGATGTTTTGGAGAATGTAGGAGGACAAGAAAATACTCATTCACTGATGGATTCTCTCGGTATCACCAGATTAAGATTGTGCAAGGGGATCAGAATAAGACAACATTTATGATAGAATGGGGATGCTATCTGTATATAGTCATTCATTTTGGATTGAAAAATCCACCAACAATATTTTTTGAGTTGTTGTCACAATGTTTATAGAATTTATTCATAAATTCCTAGAAGAATAATTGGATTATCGGGAAATGTTTAGTTTGTTAAAGGACCATGTTGAGACCCTGCACTTGATGTTGGATAGATGGAGAGAGCTCTAGATTTCCTTGAACTTGAAGAATTGTTTTTTGCACACAATTTGGTATCTTATAGGGTCCTGTAGTATGCAAACAAGGAGTTTTGGTTGACCTTGTGAAGATTCTTGTTATTGTTGATATACCGCCACCTACTTCAATGTTACACCCATGAAAAACAATGGTTTATACAGGGTACCACATGAATTCTATTCATATATATGCATAGATCATACCCCCGCTAGAACATTTTTTGTAGAGGGAGGTCAAATTTCAATGGAACGAGGAATGCCAACAAAGTTTGGATACCTTGAAGAAAAAATTGGTTATTGTACCTATTTTATTATTTCCATATTGGAAGAAGGAGTTCCATGTCCATGTAGATGCATAATCTATAGCATTAGGAATTGTTGTATCTCATCTAGGGGAAGGAGATTTGGATCATCCCATTGCATTTTCCAACAGGGAGTTGTCAACTATTTAACAAACTTACACTACTATAGAGCATGAAGGAGTGGGAATGGTGTATGCTTTATAAAATTTTAGGTATTATTTCTTGGGATCACATTTTAATATGTACATGAATCATTATGCACTAATATAATTATTCAATAATAAAGTGTTGGGGGGGGAGGATATGCAAATTGTTGTTATTGTTTAAGGAGTATGATTTTGAAGTGATTTTGAAACCATGAAAATTAAATATAGGACATGATCATTTGTAGCAGATATTAACAAGGGAATATGAAGGAAATATGGATGAAAATATACCATATGTGCAATTTTTCGTAGAACATATGGTTGATGATTACTTTATAGATATTGTCCACTTATTGAGCACAAGAGTATCCCAACCCAACTTCACAACTATATAAAAGACACGGTTAGTATTAAAGGCATCATATTATTAGCTTATAGCAGGGAATTTATATAAGTTAGGTGGAGATGGTATTCTTTGTTGATTTGTACTGGAGCACAAGAGGCCTATAATATTATCAAAGGCACATGAAGGAATTGTAGGAGGCCACTATGCAAGGAAAGTGACTTCTCTGAAGATTTTTCACGCACAAATTTGGTGGCCAATCCTTCATAAGGATGCTATGAAGTTTTTTCAAACCTGTGATGTTTGTTAGTGAGTTGGGAAGATACACAAAAGATACTAGGCTACTTTAATATCGCAAGTTATGTTGCAATTTTTTTATAAATGAGAAGTTGATTTGATTAGACCGATCAATCCACCAAACAAAAAGTCAGGAGAAAGATATATATTCACTGCCACAGATTACTCGACCCGATAAGATGAAGAAAAACCTATTAGAGATTGCATCTCAGAGAATGCTACATGGTTTCTATTCGAGAATGTTTTTATTGGTTTTGGATGTCCAACAATCATTATGGGTGATCAAGGAACCCATTTTTTGAAAAAAATGATTGTTGTTTTCATATAATAATTTCATATTTATCATCAGAAGAGAACACCTTATAATTCTTAAGAAAATGGAACAATGGAAGCATTTAAAAAGGTCCTAGAACATGTACTAATGAATATATCTAATGTAAATCAATATGACTAGTACTTGAGGATTCATGTAGTATTATGTTCATATCGTACCAAAAGAAAGAAGTTGACAGGAAAAACACCATTTTGATTAGTATATGATCAGGAAGCAGTTATTCCCTTGCAATTCATTATGTCGAGTCTGTGCATTATCACACTAATAGAACTCACTTATTCTGGTGTAGTAGAGAAAATACTATCAGAGCTAATGGAACTAGAGGAATTCTTCTTTGTCGTAGGATTTCATCAGCAATTTTAGAAAGAATGTGAAAAAGAATGGCATGAAAAATATATTACATAGAAGAAGTTCCAAATGAGAGACCTAGTTTTGTTCTATGACAATAAATTTTTGCAGCACCCTAAAAAGTTCGAATGCACTGGTTGGGTCCATATGTGATAAGATCTGTGATAGAGGAAGGTTTTGTTCAGTTGGAAAAATTAAATTGGGAAATCATGGGAGGACTAGTAAATGATAGCCGGCTAAAACATGTTGAACCCATTTTGTTCTTCCCCTTTATTTTTATTTTTCCATTTCTTTTCATACCTTTTTTATTCCCCTTCTATATTTTCCCTTCCCCAATCTCTGATTTCCCCCATATTTTCCCCTTTCTTTTTTGTAATAAGATTAAAATAATTAGTCATTTTCATTATGTTTGTGGACTTTCGGACATGCAAAATTTTGGACATGCGAACTTTCAAAATCATGTTATTCTCTCTTTAACTTTGTATGAGTCAGTCCAACACTCATATTACTTTTGCATCACAAAATTTCAAACTTGTGGACCCATGTGCTATACCTCCACTCTCTCCATTGTCCGCCCAACAGTTTCCAACACTTAGCGATTTCATATATATGGACTTTTGAACTTTCCTACCTTCGCACTCACATACCTTTATTTTCATACTAGTCTCCCACTACGATTCTCAGCCATTACATGTCCCCTCCTTCACATTTTTCTATTTCACATTTAATGTTATCCCTATGAACTTAACTACTAAATTTATTGTTGAAGTGGTCGTTAATTAATTATGCTTATACCGAGGCTAGTGATATTTATTTTGAGTTAATGGTTCTGTAAAAATAAATCTAACTCAAAATCATTTTACTGTGCAAAGCAATATTTCAAGAAACGATGGCCATCTTCGTGAATACAGTCATGAGAAAAAAATGGTTTTGTGGAGATAATTTGAACCTCTTCGCTAGAGAGGAACACAACTATCATTGGTCCTACTCATATGGGTATTATTCAAATTTGTTGGGTAAAGAGAAAAACAAGGTGTGGACCTCAGGAATAGTTCTCGCGGTATGCATTCCAGAAGTCTTTGAATGCAAGGATATTGTCACCTGGTGTGTCGATAAGTTTATTCAAAATAGAAGGGTCATCACATTTTAGAGTAGTCCTCCTATTTCATTAGCACCTCCAATATTTATAGAGATGTTGAAGTTTCAAGAGATGAACTTGGTTTAAAAAGGGGGAGGAAGCTAGAAATTTCCTAAAAAAGAAAGAATAACATAACTAATCTTATTCAAGAGTATTTTCATGACCATGCATCAATTCTTGAAGATTTATCTAGAATTCAAGTAATTTCCTTAAAAAATCCTTATAAATAAATTGTTTGGTTGTTTACTTGGATTGTTGGCCAGGACTCTATAGAAACCATTCCTCGACTGATATTATACTTCATTTCATGGTTCATTAAAATGTTATCTTTGACTGGGTGAATATTATTTAGAATGAAATCACTAATTTCAAGACTGAGAAACAATTTTATATGTCATCTTATTTGATATTTTCTATCACATATTGTCACACCTTTGAGGGTTTAAACATTGCTCGAAGAGTGAAAATAAAGATGGAACTTGTGACCATGTGGTGCCAAACTCTATGGAGGTAGAGAGATTCCATCATAATAAGTCCATATTGATCACATATTACTTCCTTTATCATTTTTCATCTAGTTATTATTCTTATTTAACTAGAAAGTCTTAACTGAATCCTAATAAACTTCTTCTCTCTTCTTACCAGATCTTGTTGTTCAACATTCACCCACATTCTTCTTTCTATTTCCTACTTTCTTGTATACATTTTCTTTATAATCTATGGGAGCCCAAATCCTAGTCCTTTGGACAAATGCCTTTAATTTCAATATGGTGTAACATACATTATTATTTTGAGAAATCCCAGAGAAATAATTTGGGATCAATTTTGATTATATTTTATAACTCTGAGGCTTGAGTATAAATTATCTTAAATTGATCTATCATCATCGTTTTTTGATCTATATAAGAAGTACTCTATGAAATTTCTCTTATGTGAATGGGCCATATTCTTTAATTTTGAATGTGATTAGTATATTTATTTTTCACTAGGATGAATGTGAGGAACTTTTTTTTATTTTCTTAAATGTGTGATGTCTAAGATTCCTGGTCCACTTCTCAGGAATTCTCTTTTAAAAATACTCTTTATTTTTAAACATTTTTATTTTTATTGTGCATTAAAGATCAAACTATCTTAGGGTCCTATATTTTTCTTGATTTATGAATCACAAAGAATATCATAAGCCAAGGAGGAGTGCCACCTCTTTAAAAATGTAGGAGGATTCATATCCTCATGAGGTTGTTGTTTTGGTCCTAACGAATTCAAGCATCAACATTTTTGGCGACCATACTGGGGAAGACTTGAAGATTTAGATATGGTTTTTCACCCTAAAATTTACATGACTTTGCCTCAAGATAACCATCCCCAGTTAGAAATTATATTGAATAACCAACAAAGTATTATGCATCAATTATATAACCTTGCAATAACAACAACTGGAACCAGAGGAGAATTAGAAAGGTCTTGGAAAACACTAGTTCAAGAAGAAGAAGTAGAAATGCTTCAAAGACAAAGGAGATATGAAAAAAAAGACCATAGAAATGAGAGATGAGCTCGAAGAGCGCAAGAAAAAGGTAGGAATTGAAGTTGGATGAATACAAGCGACCGGTCACTAGAATCAAAGGCAACCAACTACATAGCCCAGAAAGTGAAAATCATACTTTTGAAGAAGAGAATAAACTTCTAGACATAGATGAAAGGGAAGAAAGATAAGAAGAGATAATTGAAGAAAGACGAGAAGAAAGAAATGAAGAAATATGAGAATAAAGGTTATAGGAAAGGAGACATGAAGAAAGGTGAAGATTCATAAATCTAAGAAGAATAAGAGATTCTACTCTTGACCTGGGCGGTGAACAACATGAGCTCCATGTTCTTCCTAAAGGTACTTTTAAGACATTTTCCAGAGATGGAACAATCGATGCTAAAATACATATTGATTTCCTTATGGATTTTTGTGATTTTCACCTTGTTGAACATGATGATGTGATGGTAAGGTTTTTTTTCCAAACATTATCGGGGAAATCTTATGAATGGTACATGACACTTCCCACCAGATTGTTTGGATCATTTGATGATATTGAATCTATGCTCTTGAATATGTTATCTCCCCCAATTGTGTATCATACTCTTATCACTAATCTCACCCAAATTTGTCTAAAGAAAAATGAGAGGATTAGAAACTTTAATCTTACATTCAATAAAACATTGAACAAGATTCCTGAATACAAAAGGCCTAATGATACAACTATACTTTGTTGTTATAAGATTGCCATGCCACCAATTTGGAAATTTTCTATTATAGCCTCCCAAATCAATACTATGGAAGAAGAAATGACCAAATCTATGGAAATGGAGGAAATCAAGATTGAAACAGGCGTTGATCCTGACATCATTATTGGAATATTATAATGACAGATGGATAATTTGAACATTACTGAAGAATGAAGAATGAATTTTGAAAATCACATAGTGAGTGGAGGATTTTTTAAAGGAACTATCCCAAATGCGAAGACGGATCCTATTACATCCTAGGAAATGAAATAAAAAATAGAGATTGCAGAGATGGATAGAACCATTAGGAAAATGAAAAATGAAATAACAAGATTAAGAAGAAATGATAATTATGTGCTTAGTTCGAGGATGTTATCCCCATAACAAAGAAGGAATCCTTCCCCATAACAAAGAATGAATTTTGAAAATGTACACAATCGACAAAGACAAAGGGTTCCCAAACAACCAACGCAAAACATAGTAATACTTGATGAGCCATGCAATGAACAAATGGTTGAACCAGAAAATGATTTTTTTCCAAAAGAAGTCTTTGAATTTGTACAGACAGATGGATGCAAGACATCCATGTATATATCTGAAGAAGATGAAGAATATCTTATCTCGCAATAAACATTTCTCAAACATGAGCACATGTAAATAAGCCTAAGAATAAGGAGAATTATGAAAAATATAATGATAAATAAAAATAAAAAGAGAATGATAAAAGTAAAACAACGAGCACAAAATCCATAAAGAAAAAAATGATGCTCAATTTCCTTCAAATGATGTATAATGTTGTTGATGATCTAATAAAGTTAAGAATTACTCTTCTATTGGACCCCAACAACTCCCCCTAAATTTTTATAAAATTTAAAGGGCCCCCATTAGAATCTTGGTAATTATAATGAGCTACAGAATCAACCTTTTCAAATAGTTCCAAACCTTGGCTTGCTTTGAGACAAACTTAAGATATTCACCATAGTATGAGACATTCATTACAAGAGTATATGTCAAAATTTAAAAACGAGAATAGTAATCTCAATTTAAACAAAAAGCGCTAATTTTTATCAACTGTTTACTTTCGTTTAAATTATGATTATGTGTTCATTCTTTTTCTCATTAGCAAGTTTGACTATTTTGAATAATGGGTTCAATACCTCATCAAATAATATCTTGGTTGGTTTCTCATTTTCACAAAATCATTTGGTGGGATTAATTAATTAAATTCCTTTTTCATTTTTCATATCATATTAAAATAAAAAGAATAATAATAAAAAAATTATCTATCATTTATTTGATTTTGTGAAAACCCAAAATTAATATTTTTCTCCTCTCCATCAACTTGAAGATTCTGGAATTTTAAGATCAAATTTGAGCGGAAAATATAAACAATGTTTGTTTACAACTTATAGTTAGTTTAAATCATTTTAATTTTATTGTTCTAGATTTTTTTTTATTCACAATTTTTAGGTTATTAATTTAGGTTTCTTTTTGTTTCATAGGTTTCTATTATCAGTCATTTGGTAAGGATATGATCATGTCTTGATTTTATTATCTAAATACATTCAAGATGATTGATCCAAAAATAATACTGGATTGTTTGTTAAGGTCCTAACCCGCACATAGGTAGATCAATGTATTCGGATGTAATAAAGGTCAATATTAATAAGACCTTTCAATAAAATAGAATAAGGTGGATGTAAGAAGACCTAATAGAAGCTTCCGCTTCAAGAAGGATCTTTATCTAGATGCTTCTCTTAATAGACATATTTAGTATAAATAAGGGTCGAGGGTATGAAAACCCTAGCTTGGAGATTATTGTAACGGAGCGTTGCTCGACTGGAGGTTGCCCCCTCGAAGAGGCCTGTGAACATTTCTATCTGAATCAAAGTGTTCTTTCTGTTGCTATTTTGTATATCATTTCTGTGTATTGTGAAGATTATGCTGGATATTTTACTGTTATTCTGTCATTTCTAGCATTTCATTTTTGTTCTGCATATTTTAGATATATGGTATCTTGCAAGTGGTATCAGAGCACTTTCCTTGGTAGAAATTGTGGGTATTTTTTTTCAGGGTATAGACGTATTTCGATGTCTTTAAAACACAAAGATCTGTCGTTACCTGCATAAACCCACGGTTGAGGGATTCATACACGCAGGAAATACAAGTGGTTCTTAAGCGCACATATGTCGGCCACCCTTGTAACCCCTGTTGGTACCCCTTCGAGTGGTAGTGCATCAGACAACACCTCTGTACGGATCGGCCTAGATTTCCTGAAGCCCTTGGGAGATAAACCTATCGGCCTCCGGACTGCTATAGTGTCACCGAGAACAACACTCGAGAAGATACTCTCTAGTACCTGGGTAGTTGGGTAGTACGGCTAAGGG
Source organism: Picea mariana (assembly GCA_032191745.1). Taxonomy (NCBI): domain Eukaryota; kingdom Viridiplantae; phylum Streptophyta; class Pinopsida; order Pinales; family Pinaceae; genus Picea; species Picea mariana. Next base: position 811 of record JASDQU010409863.1, on the reverse strand, counting down.
TATGGTCTATCCTCCTTAGTTAGTTCCCTGAGATATTGTACCGACTACTACTGTTGGACCCCACACGTATATCAGAGAGCTATAGCACGGGGCAAACCCTTGTCTGTAGAACCCTTGAATACCTAACCCTTGGGGAATATAAACAACAACATAAACAAATTAAACCGGCGAGATCTATTAACCCACATCTGTATTCGGGTTGCTAAGTAAATACTCTCTGGTTCAGAATTTGGGGATTTCATCACTGCAGCATTCTTCAGACCAAAGCATAANTATCAGAGAGCTATAGCACAGGGCAAACCCTTGTCTGTAAAACCCTTGAATACCTAACCCTTGGGGAACATAAACAAATTAAACCAGCGAGATCTATTGCCACGCATCGGTGTTTGGGTTGCTAAGTTAATACACATTTCTCTCTGGTTTAGAATTTGGGGATTTCAGCACTGCAACATTCTTCAAACCAAAGTATAACCCCACAACTGTTAAAAAAAATAAAAATAAATAAATAAAAGGTCTGGAATTTTTTTCACCATTATTTGAGACCTATTCCATTAGATTTATCTCTTCTCCCTTATCACATTCCTCCATATCATTTTTCTGCAAAAAATTCTGACCCCGCCCACGCCCTTTTCAGTTCACCCATCCTCATGGCCCATACCCGTAGCCAAGAACTAGAGTCTCGCTTCAACACCTTGCAATCTGGTTTCCTCGAGACCCAACAAGAAGTGCAACAACTCAGTGCTACTATTGCCTCCCGTGATGCCTCCATGAATGCATCCGTAAATGTAGCCGTGCAGTCCGTAATGGCAGA